>OX451735.1:44781599-45073685 GCA_948472305.1 Vicia faba
TATTCTGACCAGCAATACCCTCCAGCTGATGATAAATACAAGGGTTTAGAAGACAGGTTGGCCGCCATGGAACTACAAAGAGTACCGGGTTTGGATTTTGAAGACTTGGGCTTGGTGGCCGGGATTGTGATTCCCCCAAAATTCAAAGTGCCAGTGTTTGTGAGGTATGATGGGCTGTCCTGCCCCAAAATGCATCTCAGGTCCTACGTGAGAAAGATTCAACCCTATACGGCAGATAAAAACCTCTGGATTCATTTCTTTCAAGACAGCCTTTCGGGAGCTCAGTTGGAATGGTTTTATCAGCTAGAAGGAACCAGTGTCAGAAATTGGGAAGATTTGGCCACCGCTTTCTACAAACAATACCAGTATAATTCCGATCTTGCTCCTACTCGTACCCAACTTCAGGGTATGTCACTAGGAACAAGTGAGGGATTCAAAGAATATTCACAAAAATGGAGGGATTTGGCTGGCAGGGTGCAGCCTCCTTTAACCGACCGTGAACTCGTTGATATGTTTCTTGGGACCTTATCTGGGCCATTTTTCAATCATCTAATTGGTAACTCTTCCGCGGGGTTTACCGATTTAATCTTAACAGGCGAAAGAATAGAGGCTGGCATCAAGTCAGGAAAGATTCAGAAGGGTGTTGCTGCAAGTGTTGAGAAAAATCCTTTTAAGAAGGAGACAACCATGGTATATTCTCAGAGGAGAGCAGGGAAGATAAAGCGTTGGCCAACTGTGGGGGCCGTAATGATTCAAAACACTCCGAGTGAACAACCTCGCTATAACCAGTCCAGACCAAATCAGCAACGGGTGGAACGGCCACAAAGGCAGTTCACCCGTATTAATATGACTCCAGCGCAAGTGCTTCCCCATCTATTGAAGTTGAATCTTGCCACCATCAAGGAGGCACCAAAGAATGTGAATACGTCCTCTCCGCATTATCATGCCAATGCTAAATGCGCCTACCATTCAGACAGTGTTGGACACGACACCAATGATTGTTGGGAACTCAAGCATAAAATCCAAGACCTGATAGAGGCTAAGGAGGTAGAGTTTGACGCTCCAGAGAAGCCTAATGTGATATCTGCACCTATGCCGAAGCACGGCCAAAATGTCAATGCCATTGAAGAAGATTTGTATGTTGCTGATGTCAGTGATCTGACATTATCACTTATGGTTGCGAACAAAGGTTGGCAGCAGCACTTATGGCTGGGAACAAAGGTTGTCATCAACCCTTATGGCTGGGAACAACGGTTGACATCAGCACTTATAGCAGGGAGTAAAGGTTTACATTAGCAATGATGGTTGGGAACAAAGGTTGACTTCAACACTTATGGCTGGGAACAAAGGGTTAACATAAGCACTTATGGATTGGAACAAGGGTTGACATCTGGACTTATAGCTATGAACAAAGGGTTGCATTGGCAGTTATGGCTAGGAATAAAGGGCTGACATCAGCACTTATGACTAGGAACAAGGGTTGACATCATCATTTATGGCTGGGAATAAGGGTTGACATCAGCACTTATGGCTGTGAACAAGCATTGACATCAGCACTTATGGCTGGGAACAAGGATAGACATCACCACTTATGGCTAGGAGCAAAGATTGAAATCATCACTTATGGGTGGTAACAATGGATTAACATTAACACTTATGGTTGGGAGCAAAGGTTGACATCAACACATATGGCTGGGAACAAAGGGTTGACATCAGCACTTATGGATGTGAACAAGGTTTAACATAAGCCCTTATGGATGGGAACAAAGGTTGAAATCAACACTTATGGTTGGGAACGAAGATGGACATCATCACTTATGGTTGGGAACAAAGATTGACATTATCACTTATGGCTGGGAGCGAATATTGACATCAGCACTTATGGGTGGGAACAAAGGGTTGACATCAACACTTATGGTCGGGAACAAGGATTGACATCAACACTTATGGTTGTGAATAACGATTGACATCAGCACTTATGGATAGGAATAGAGGTTGCGTCAGCACTTATGGATAAGAACAAAGGTTGACATCAGCACATATGGTTGGGAACAAAGGCTGACATCAACACTTATGACTCGGAACAAAGGTTGACATCAACACTTATGGCTGGAAACAAAGGTTGACATCAACACTAATGGCGTGGAACAAAGGGTTGACATCAACAATTATGGTTGGAAACAAGGGTTGACATCAGCACTTATGGCTGGGAACAAAGGTTGACATTAGCACTTATGGATGGGAATAAAGGTTGACATTAGCACTTATAGCTGCAAACAAAGGTTGAAAATGGAACTTATGAATGAGAATAAAGGATGACATCAACACTTATGACTGGGAACAAGGGTTAACATCGACACTTATGGCTGGGAACAAAGGGTGACATAAGCACTTATGGTTGGGAATAAAAGTTAACATCAACACTTATGGATGGGAACAAAGGTTGACATCAGCACTTATGGTTGTGATCAAAGGATTGAGGTTAGCACTTATTGTTGAGAACAAGGGTTGACATTAGGACTTATAGGTGGGAACAAAGGTTGACATCAGCACTTATGGATGGGAACAAAGGATGACATTAGAACTTATGGCTGGGAGTAAAGGTTGACATCAGCAATTATGGCTGGGAACAAAGGTTGACACAAAAAATTATGGCTGGGAAGAAATGGTTACCATAAGCAATTATGGCTGCGAAGAAGCGATGACATTAGGACTTATAGTTAGGAACAAAGGTTGACATCGACACTTATGGCTGGGAATAAAGATTGACTTCAGCATTTATGGCAAGGAACAAAGGGTTGCCATCAATAATTAATGCTGGTAACAAGGCTTGACATCATCAATTATGGCTGAGAAGAAGGGTTGACCTCAACACTTATAGTTGGGAACATGGATTGACATCATCACTTATTGTTGGGTACAAAGGTTGACATCAGCACTTATGGCTGGGAAGAAAAGGTTAACATCAACACTTATGGATGGTAACAAGGGTTGACAACAACACTTATGGTCGGGAGCAAAGATTTACATCAGCATTTATGGCCGGGTGCAAAGACTGACATCATCACTTATCGCAGGGAATAAAGTTTGACATTAGCACTTATAGCTGAAAACAAAGGTTGACATTGGCACTTATGACTGAGAATAAAGGTTGACATCAACACTTATGATTGGGATAAAGGGTTGACATCAACACTTATGGCTGTGAACAAAGCTTAATTTAAGCAATTATGGCTCGGGGAAAAGGTTGACATAAGCACTTATGGCTGGGAATAAAAGTTAACATCAACACTTATGGCTGGGAATGAAGGTTGACATCAACACTTATGGTTGGGATCATAGGATTAAGGTTAGAACTTATGGCTCAGAACAAGGGTTGACATCATGACTTATAACTAGGAATAAACGTTGACATCAGCACTTATGGTTGGGAATAAAAGTTGACATCAGCACTTATGGTTGGGAGTAAAGGTTGACATTAGCAATTATGGCTGGGAACAAAGGTTCACACAAAAACTTATGGCTGGGAACAAATGGTTAACATAAGCAATTATGGCTGGGAAGAAGGGATGACATTAGGACTTATAGCTAGGAACAAAGGTTGAAATCAACACTTATGGTTGGGAACAAAGGGTTGCCATGAATACTTATGGCTGGGAACATGGATTGACAACATCAATTATGGCTGGGAAAAAGGATTGACATCAACACTTATGGTTGGGAGCAAAGGTTGACATCAACACTTATGGCTGGGAACAAAGGGTTGACATCAGCACTTATGGTTGTGAACAAGGTTTAACATAAACCCTTATGCATGGGAACAAAGGTTGACATCAACACTTATGAATGGGAATGAAGGTGGACATCATCACTTATACATGGGAACAAATATTGACATTATCACTTATGGCTGGGAGAGAAGATTGACATCAACACTTATGGCAGGGAACAAAGGGTTGACATTAACACTTATGGCTGGGAACAACGGTTGACAACAACACTTATGGATGGGAATAGAGGTTGCGTCGGCACATATGGCTAGGAACAAAGGTTGACATCAACTCGTATGCCTGGGAACAAAGGCTGGCATCAACACTTATGACTGGGAACAAGGGTTGACATCATCATTTATGGCTGGGAACAAGGGTTGACATCAGCACTTATGGCTGTGAACAAGCATTGACATCAGCACTTATGGCTGGGAACAAGGATGGACATCACCACTTATGGCTAGGAGCAAAGATTGAAATCATCACTTATGGGTAGGAACAATGGATTAACATTAACACTTATGGTTGGGAGCAAAGGTTGACATCAACACATATGGCTGTGAACAAAGGGTTGACATCAGCACTTATGGATGTGAACAAGGTTTAACATAAACCCTTATGGATGGGAACAAAGGTTGAAATCAACACTTATGGTTGGAAACAAAGGTGGACATCATCACTTATGGTTAGGAACAAAGATTGACATTATCACTTATGGCTGGGAGCGAATATTGACATCAGCACTTATGGGTGGGAACAAAGGGTTGACATCAACACTTATGGTCGGGAACAAGGATTGACATCAACACTTAGGGTTGTTAACAACGATTGACATCAGCACTTATGGATAGGAATAGAGGTTGCGTCAGCACTTATGGATAAGAACAAAGGTTGACATCAGCATATATGGTTGGGAACAAAGGCTGACATCAACACTTATGACTCGGAACAAAGGTTGACATCAACACTTATGGCTGGAAACAAAGGTTGACATCAACACTAATGGCGTGGAACAAAGGGTTGACATCAGCAATTATGGTTGGAAACAAGGGTTGACATCAGCACTTATGGCTGGGAACAAAGGTTGACATTAGCACTTATGGATGGGAATAAAGGTTGACATTAGCACTTATAGCTGCAAACAAAGGTTGAAAATGGAACTTATGAATGAGAATAAAGGATGACATCAACACTTATGACTGGGAACAAGGGTTAACATCGACACTTATGTCTGGGAACAAAGGGTGACATAAGCACTTATGGTTGGGAATAAAAGTTAACATCAACACTTATGGATGGGAACAAAGGTTGACATCAGCACTTATGGTTGTGATCAAAGGATTGAGGTCAGCACTTATGGTTGAGAACAAGGGTTGACATTAGGACTTATAGGTGGGAACAAAGGTTGACATCAGCACTTATGGATGGGAACAAAGGTTGACATTAGAACTTATGGCTGGGAGTAAAGGTTGACATCAGCAATTATGGCTGGGAACAAAGGTTGACACAAAAAATTATGGCTGGGATGAAATGGTTACCATAAGCAATTATGGCTGCGAAGAAGCGATGACATTAGGACTTATAGTTAGGAACAAAGGTTGACATCGACACTTATGGCTGGGAATAAAGGTTGACTTCAGCATTTATGGCTGGGAACAAAGGGTTGCCATCAATAATTAATGCTGGTAACAAGGCTTGACATCATCAATTATGGCTGAGAAGAAGGGTTGACCTCAACACTTATAGTTGGGAACATGGATTGACATCATCACTTATTGTTGGGTCCAAAGGTTGACATCAGCACTTATGGCTGGGAAGAAAAGGTTAACATCAACACTTATGGATGGTAACAAGGGTTGACAACAACACTTATGGTCGGGAGCAAAGATTTACATCAGCATTTATGGCCGGGTGCAAAGACTGACATCATCACTTATCGCAGGGAATAAAGTTTGACATTAGCACTTATAGCTGAAAACAAAGGTTGACATTGGCACTTATGACTGAGAATAAAGGTTGACATCAACACTTATGATTGGGATAAAGGGTTGACATCAACACTTATGGCTGTGAACAAAGCTTAATTTAAGCAATTATGGCTCGGGGAAAAGGTTGACATAAGCACTTATGGCTGGGAATAAAAGTTAACATCAACACTTATGGCTGGGAATGAAGGTTGACATCAGCACTTATGGTTGGGATCATAGGATTAAGGTTAGAACTTATGGCTCAGAACAAGGGTTGACATCATGACTTATAACTAGGAATAAACGTTGACATCAGCACTTATGGTTGGGAATAAAAGTTGACATCAGCACTTATGGTTGGGAGTAAAGGTTGACATTAGCAATTATGGCTGAGAACAAAGGTTTACACAAATACTTATGGCTGGGAACAAATGGTTAACATAAGCAATTATGGCTGGGAAGAAGGGATGAAATTAGGACTTATAGCTAGGAACAAAGGTTGACATCAACACTTATGGTTGGGAACAAAGGGTTGCCATGAATACTTATGGCTGGGAACATGGATTGACAACATCAATTATGGTTGGGAAAAAGGATTGACATCAACACTTATGGTTGGGAGCAAAGGTTGACATCAACACTTATGGCTGGGAACAAAGGGTTGACATCAGCACTTATGGGTGTGAACAAGGTTTAACATAAGCCCTTATGCATGGGAACAAAGGTTGACATCAACACTTATGAATGGGAATGAAGGTGGACATCATCACTTATAGATGGGAACAAAGATTGACATTATCACTTATGGCTGGGAGAGAAGATTGACATCAACACTTATGGCAGGGAACAAAGGGTTGACATTAACACTTATGGCTGGGAACAACGGTTGACAACAACACTTATGGATGGGAATAGAGGTTGCATCGGCACATATGGCTAGGAACAAAGGTTGACATCAACTCGTATGCCTGGGAACAAAGGCTGGGATCAACACTTATGACTGGGAACAAGGGTTGACATCATCATTTATGGCTGGGAACAAGGGTTGACATCAGCACTTATGGCTGTGAACAAGCATTGACATCAGCACTTATGGCTGGGAACAAGGATAGACATAACCACTTATGGCTAGGAGCAAAGATTGAAATCATCACTTATGGGTAGGAACAATGGATTAACATTAACACTTATGGTTGGGAGCAAAGGTTGACATCAACACATATGGCTGGGAACAAAGGGTTGACATCAGCACTTATGGATCTGAACAAGGTTTAACATAAACCCTTATGGATGGGAACAAAGGTTGAAATCAACACTTATGGTTGGGAACAAAGGTGGACATCATCACTTATGGTTAGGAACAAAGATTGACATTATCACTTATGGCTGGGAGCGAATATTGACATCAGCACTTATGGGTGGGAACAAAGGGTTGACATCAACACTTATGGTCGGGAACAAGGATTGACATCAACACTTAGGGTTGTTAACAACGATTGACATTAGTAATTATGGATAGGAATAGAGGTTGCGTCAGCACTTATGGATAAGAACAAAGGTTGACATCAGCACATATGGTTGGGAACAAAGGCTGACATCAACACTTATGACTCGGAACAAAGGTTGACATCAACACTTATGGCTGGAAACAAAGGTTGACATCAACACTAATGGCGTGGAACAAAGGGTTGACATCAGCAATTATGGTTGGAAACAAGGGTTGACATCAGCACTTATGGCTGGGAACAAAGGTTGACATTAGCACTTATGGATGGGAATAAAGGTTGACATTAGCACTTATAGCTGCAAACAAAGGTTGAAAATGGAACTTATGAATGAGAATAAAGGATGACATCAACACTTATGACTGGGAACAAGGGTTAACATCGACACTTATGGCTGGGAATAAAGGGTGACATAAGCACTTATGGTTGGGAATAAAAGTTAACATCAACACTTATGGATGGGAACAAAGGTTGACATCAGCACTTATGGTTGTGATCAAAGGATTGAGGTTAGCACTTATGGTTGAGAACAAGGGTTGACATTAGGACTTATAGGTGGGAACAAAGGTTGACATCAGCACTTATGGATGGGAACAAAGGTTGACATTAGAACTTATGGCTGGGAGTAAAGGTTGATATCAGCAATTATGGCTGGGAACAAAGGTTGACACAAAAAATTATGGCTGGGAAGAAATGGTTACCATAAGCAATTATGGCTGCGAAGAAGCGATGACATTAGGACTTATAGTTAGGAACAAAGGTTGACATCGACACTTATGGCTGGGAACAAAGGTTGACTTCAGCATTTATGGCTGAGAACAAAGGGTTACCATCAAAAATTAATGCTGGTAACAAGGCTTGACATCATCAATTATGTCTGAGAAGAAGGGTTGACCTCAACACTTATAGTTGGGAACATGGATTGACATCATCACTTATTGTTGGGTACAAAGGTTGTCATCAGCACTTATGGCTGGGAAGAAAAGGTTAACATCAACACTTATGGATGGTAACAAGGGTTGACAACAACACTTATGGTCGGGAGCAAAGATTTACATCAGCATTTATGGCCGGGAGCAAAGACTGACATCATCACTTATCGCAGGGAATAAAGTTTGACATTAGCACTTATAGCTTAAAACAAAGGTTGACATTGGCACTTATGACTGAGAATAAAGGTTGACATCAACACTTATGACTGGGATAAAGGGTTTACATCAACACTTATGGCTGTGAACAAAGCTTAATTTAAGCAATTATGGCTCGGGGAAAAGGTTGACATAAGCACTTATGGCTGGGAATAAAAGTTAACATCAACACTTATGGCTGGGAATGAAGTTTGACATCAGCACTTATGGTTGGGATCATAGGATTAAGGTTAGAACTTATGGCTCAGAGCAAGGGTTGACATCATGACTTATAGCTAGGAACAAACGTTGACATCAACACTTATGGTTGGGAACAAAAGTTGACATCAGCACTTATGGTTGGGAGTAAAGGTTGACATTAGCAATTATGGTTGGGAACAAAGGTTCACACAAAAACTTATGGCTGGGAACAAATGGTTAACATAAGCAATTATGGCTGGGAAGAAGGGATGACATTAGGACTTATAGCTAGGAACAAAGGTTGACATCAACACTTATGGCTGGGAACAAAGGTTGACATCAGCATTTATGGCTGGGAACAAAGGGTTGCCATGAATTCTTATGGCTGGGAACATGGATTGGCAACATCAATTATGGCTGGAAAAAGGATTGACATCAACACTTATGGTTGGGAGAAAATGTTGACATCAACACTTATGGCTGGGAACAAAGGGTTGACATCAGAAGTTATGGCTGTGAACAAGGTTTAACATAAGCCCTTATGGATGGGAACAAAGGTTGACATCAACACTTATAAATGGGAATGAAGGTGGACATCATCACTTATAGATGGGAACAAAGATTGACATTATCACTTATGGCTGGGAGAGAAGATTGACATCAACACTTATGGCAGGGAACAAAGGTTTGACATTAACACTTATGGCTAGGAACAACGGTTGACAACAACACTTATGGATGGGAAAAGAGGTTGCGTCGGCACATATGGCTAGGAACAAAGGTTGACATCAACTCGTATGGCTGGGAACATAGGCTGACATCAACACTTATGACTAGGAACAAAGGTTGACATCAACACTTATGGCTGGGAACAAAGATTCATATAAGCAATTATGGCTCAGAGCAAAGGTTGACATATGCACTTATGGATGGGAATAAAAGTTAACATCAACACTTATGGCTGGGAACAAAGGTTGGAATCAGCAATTATGGTAGGGATAATATGATTAAGGTTAGTACTTATGGCCCAGAACCAGGGTTGACATCAAGACTTATAGCTGGGAACAAAGGTTGACATCAGCACTTATGGCTGGGAACAAAGGTTGACATCAGCACTTATGGCTGGGAGTAAAGGTTGACATGAGAAATTATGGCTGGGAACAAAGGTTTACACAAAAACTTATGTCTGCGAACAAATGGTTAACATAAAAAATTATGGCTGGGAAGAAAGGATGACATTTGGATTGACATCTAGGAACAAAGGTTGACATCAGCACTTATGGCTGGGAACAAAGGTTGACATCAGCACTTATGGCTGGGAACAAAGGGTTTCCATCAATACTTATGGCTGGGAACAAGGGTTGACATCAACACTTATGGATGGGAACAAAGATTGACATTATCACTTATGGCTAGGAGCGAAGATTGACATCAGCACTTATGGCTGGGAACAAAGGGTTGACATCAACACTTATGGCCGGGAACAAGGATTAACATCAACACTTATATTTGGGAACAACGATTGACATCAGCACTTATGGATAGGAATAGAGGTTGCGTCAGCACTTATGGATAGGAACAAAGGTTGACATCAGCTATATGGTTGAGAACAAAGGCTGACATCAACACTTATGACTAGGAACAAAGGTTGACATCAATACTTATGGCTGGAACAAAGGTTGACATCAACACTAATGGCGTGGAACAAAGGGTTGACATCGGCAACTATGGATGGAAACAAGGGTTGACATCAGCACTTATGGCTGGGAACAAATGTTGACATTAGCAATTATGGTCGGGAATAAAGTTTGACATTAGCACTTATAGCTGGAAACAAAGGTTGAAAATGGAACTTATGAATGAGAATAAAGGTTGACATCAACACTTATGACTGGGAACAAGGGTTAACATCAGCACTTATGGCTGGGAACAAAGGTTGACATAAGCACTTATGGATGGGAATAAAAGTTAACATCAACACTTATGGATGGGAACAAAAATGACATCAGCACATATGGCTGAGAACAAGGGTTGACATAAGGACTTATAGCTGGGAACAAAGGTTGACATCAGCACTTATGGAAGGAACAAAGGTTGACATTAGCACTTATTGCTGGGAGTAAAGGTTGACATCAGCAATTATGGCTAGGAACAAAGGTTGACAGAAACAATTATGGCTGGGAAGAAATGGTTAACATAAGCAATTATGGCTGTGAAGAAGGGAAGGCATTAAGACTTATAGCTAGGAATAGAGGTTGACATCAACAGTTATGGCTGGGAACAAAGGTTGACATTAGTATTTATGGCTGGGAACAAAGGGTTTCCATCAATACTTCTGGATGGGAACAAAGGTTGACATAAGCACATATGTCTAGGAATAAAGCTTGACATCAACACTTATGACTAGGAACAAAGGTTAACATCAACACTTATGGTTGGGAACTAAATTTGACATCGGCACTTATGACAAGGAGTAAAGCTTTACATTAGCAATTATGACTGGGAACAAAGGTTGATTTCAACACTTATGGTTGGGAACAAAGGGTTAACATAAGGAATTATGGCTGGGAACAATGGTTGACATCAAGACTTATAGCTAGGAACAAAGGTTGACATCATCACCTATGGCTGTGAACAAAGATTGACATTATCACTTATGGCAGGAAGTGAAGATTAACATCAACACATATGGCTGGGAACAAAGGGTTGACATCAGAACTTATGGCTGGAAACAAGGGTTGACATTAACACTCATGGCTGGGAAAAAAGGTTGACATCATCACTTATAGATAAGGAAAAAGGTTGACATCATAAGTTATGACTAGGAACAAAGATTGACATCAACACTTATAGCTGAGAGAAAAAATTGACACCAGCACTAATGGTTGGGAACAAAGGATTGACTTTAACAGTTATGGCTGGGAATAAGGGTTGACATTATCACTTATGGTTGCGAACAAAGGTTGACATTGAAAATCATGATTGGGAATAAAGGTTGGCAGATGCACTTATGGCTGGGAACAAAGGTTGTCATCAACCCTTATGGCTGGGAACAACGGTTGACATCAGCACTTATAACAGGGAGTAAAGGTTTACATTAGCAATGCTGGTTGGGAACAAAGGTTGACTTCAACAGTTATGGCTGGGAACAAAGGGTTAACATAAGCACTTACGGATGGGAACAAGGGTTGACATCAGGACTTATAGCTATGAAAAAAGGTTAGCATTGGAAGTTATGGCTATGAAAAATGGGTTAACATCAGCACTTATGACTGGGAACAAGGGTTGGCATCATCAGTTATGGCTGGGAACAAGGGTTGACATCAGCAGTTATGGCTGTGAACAAGCATTGACATCAGCACTTATGGCTGGGAACATGGATAGACATCCCCACTTATGGCTAGGAGCAAAGATTGAAATCATCACTGATGGGTGGGAACAATGGATTAACATCAACACCTATGGTTGGGAGCAAAGGTTGACATCAACACATATGGCTGGGAACAAAGGGTTGACATCAGCACTTATGGTTGGGAACGAAGGTGGACATCATCACTTATGGTTGGGAACAAAGATTGACATTATCACTTATGGCTGGGAGTGAATATTGACATCAACACTTATGGCTGGGAACAAAGGGTTGACATCAACACTTATGGTCGGGAACAAGGATTGACATCATCAATTATGGCTGGGTAAAAGGATTGACATCAACACTTATGGTTGGGAGAAAAGGTTGACATCAACACTTATGGCTGGGAACAAAGGGTTGACACCAGCACTTATGGCTATGAACAAGGTTTAATAAAAGCCCTTATGGATGGTAAAAAAGGTTGACATCAACACTTATGAATGGGAACGGAGGTGGACATCATCACTTATAGATGGGAACAAAGATTGACATTATCACTTATGGATTGGAGCGAAGATTGACATCAACACTTATGGCTGGGAACAAAGGGTTGACATTAACACTTATGGCTGGGAACAACGGTTGACAACAACACCTATGGATGGGAATAGAGGTTGCGTCGGCACTTATGGTTAGGAACAAAAGTTGACATCAGCTATATGGTTGAGAACAAAGGCTGACATCAACACTTATGACTAGGAACAAAGGTTGACATCAACACTTATGGCTGGAAACAAAGGTTGACATCAACACTAATTGCATGGAACAAAGGGTTGACATCGGCAACTATGGTTGGAAATAAGGGTTGACACCACCACTTATGGCTGGGAACAAAGGTTGACATTAGCACTTACGGTCAGGAATAAAGGTTGACATTAGCACTTATAGCTGGAAACAAAGGTTGAAAATGGAACTTATGAATGAGAATAAAGGTTGACATCAACACTTATGACTGGGAACAAGGGTTAACATCAGCACTTATGGTTGGGGAAAAAGGTTGACATAAGCACTTATGGCTGGGAATAAAAGTTAACATCAACACTTATGGCTGGGAACAAAGATGAAATCAGCACTTATGGTTGGGATTAAATGATTAAGGTTAGAACTTATGGCTGAGAACAAGGGTTGACATAAGGACTTATAGCTGGGAACAAAGGTTGACATTAGCACTTATGGATGGAACAAAGGTTGATATTAGCACATATGTATGGGAACAAAGCATGACATCATCACTTATTGTTGGGTACAAAGGTTGACATCAACACTTATGGCAGGGAAGAAAAGGTTAACATCAACACTTATGGATGGTAACAAGGGTTGACAACAACACTTATGGTCGGGAGCAAAGATTTACATCAGCATTTATGGCCGGGAGCAAAGACTGACATTGTTGTACCCAAAAATTTGCCCTCCCATATCCTTCAGGATTTGCAAAGAGCATGCTTCAAAAACTTTCAAGGGTTGCAAAGTCCAATTGCCTCCTAACAGTCAAAAATTAGGGTTTTGGTTCTGGCAAAGAAATTTAAGTTTCCAAGGGTCCAATCAAGTCCCACATGCCTACAAACATTGTCAAGCATCCTTATGCCAAGTTTCAAGTCTCACATCACAAAATTGCACAGTAAAAAACCCTAATTGCTCAACAGTCAACTATAGGGGCAAAATGGTCATTTGACAGTCAAAAGTCAAAATTTTTTGGTCAACATTTTATTTTGAAGCCACAAACATCATTTGATCAATTATTGATCATGATTCTCAAGGCATGGCTCAAAAAGTCTCAAGATGCAAAAGTTTCTATTTTTGGACAGTTGAAAAAGTCAACTGCAAATTGACCAAGGCATAACTTCCACATGGTTTATCAGAAAAATTCCATCCAAAGCTCATTTTTAAGAGAATGACATTTCCTACAACTCCTCTTCACATTCCAAGTCCAAGAAATGCTCTCACAAAAAGTTATCAATCTCAACATTATAGGTCATTTTCAAAAGTCAACAAAAAGGCACTTTAAGTCAAAGACCATAACTTGAGATTGGTAAATAAAAATGACATGGGACCAAAGCCATTGGTTATAGGACTTCAAGACCTTTCCAAAATGTCCAAGAACATGATCAAAGCCTAAAAATTGAGCAAGATATGCCTTATGGAAGTTGGGAAATTTTTGGGAATTTTGAAAAGTCAACTTTGCTTCAAATGCCTCAAAATTGCTAATGGGCCACATTTTCTTCCAAGAATCATCACCCAAAAGCTATGCACGACCCATTAAGCCCAAAGGGATTTACTTTCTTATTTTTAATTAATTAATTGAATTTTTATTCTTAATTATTCATTTAATTAGTTTTAAATATAAGAAAAATATCAAATCATTGGTTTTAAATCTTTTTGTGCAGTAAATAGGTTTATCACATGCTCAATATTTCGTGTGCCAATCAACAAGGGCAAAATATTCCAAACTTGGCATGTTCTTCATGAAAAAAGATTGAAAAAGATTACATGGAAAATCAAGGATCCAAATCATCAATGCAAAGGTTTTTGGACTTGTTTTGTAAACCTAATGCACTCCACATATAAACAGAAACACAACCCTAATCAAGAGACAAGCATAGCTGCGCCCAAGAACACCAAACAACTTTGCATTTTTTCCAAAAATTCTCAAAACTGATTTCATAGCTAGAGTGTGTTTCGAAGCAAAAGAACCATTCAAAAGGCTTGCTGGGACTTTGTTGGACGTGCCTCAATCATTTTCCACTCTCCATACACAAAGAAGTGGTAGAATAAAGTCAAACTTTCTCAAATTTTTCTCATAATCGTGTTTCAATATACATGCATTTTTTATACATTTTGAATATGGATTTACACTAATATAAACCCTCTGAAGCTATTGATGTATTTTAATTGAGTTAATGTTGCATCTATGAGAAGTTGCCATGGACGACAGCTAGGGTTTCTGAAACCTCAAATTGGGGATTTCTTCATGAGGAAAAATTAGGCCATGAGACCTAGACCAATGCATTAGTGACATTCCAACGAATAAAAATTAACCCTCGCGGCCTTTTTATATTCATGTATGGCCTAATCGCTATTTTCCAGGTTCAAGGTTAGTGGGGGTTTAAAACCCCCGCTATCTGTCTTATGAATGCAGGCAAAACGAAGAAGAAAGGAGACGTGGCTCACAGGGACTGGCGCATTTGAATTTTGGCGCGTTGGATACCACTCAGCGCTGCTTTGCCTTATATTGTTTGTTTGGTAATTCATATGCAACACGCGCGCATAGCTCAGATGGTTGGATGTGTATTTGGTAAGCCTTGGGACCTGGGTTCGATTCCCAGGTCCCCCCATATTTCCTTCTATTTTTTCTCATAACATGTTCAGGTACCCAACACAGCCAGAAGTCCACCATACACTCTCATCAATGGCTTGCCAAGCGGCCATGAGCATCCATCCAGTGGCCAGGAATCAAAGTCCATGGAACACTCCAGTCAACGCGTAAGCATGTGATTCAAAAAGTTAATAAAGGGCCTCCTCCTGTTGGGTCAAAATTCCTCAAACCACCTCCTCAATTGGGGTCAACACCCCCCATGGTTTGCATATTTTTCTTTTCTTTTTTTATTTGTTTTATTTATTTTAATTAATTCATCAAAAACAATTTTTATAAAAACCAAAAAAATCAGAAATCACAAAAATAAAAAATATGTTTAATTTATTAATAAGTTTTCTTTTTGTAAATAAATTTTGTTAATCAATTTAGTATTAATTTTAGGCTTTTAACTTTAATGCTTTTTCTTAAATAATTAAAAAAAATAAAAATAGGTTTTAGTACATTTTGATCCTTTTTTTTAATAAATAATCTTTTTTTATCACTATTAACTATTAATTATTTTTGTAAATAACTTATAATTAGATAATTAGTAAATTAGGTCAAACTTGAATTTATTTCTTTAATAATTAAAAATGCTTAGAATTAGGGTTTTAATCCCATTTAATTTTCTTTAATTCCATTAAATACAAAAAAAACATCAAAAAATAAGTTCTTTCCTTTATTTAATTTAATTACTTTATGATTTCGATTTAATTTCTTTAAAGGGTCCAACACCCTCGCACCTTCGATCATAATTCCATTTCGCGCGTTTGCTTTTTATTTCCTTTTTAAATTTCATGTAATTGCCCCAAAGCTTTGTAATAGATAATTAGGATATTTAATTTCCGCACTTTTATTTTAAATCGGGTCTTGGTTTAATTTGGCGATGTAGACCCGCGCCTTGTAATAGCGTAGGACCTTTATTTTCCGCATTTTAAATTCCCGCACCTTTAAACTGTTAATAATCACATGAAAGAATGTATGCCCAAATAAAAACAAGCGTAGCTCACCCAATACATGACAAGACCAATAATAACTGAAAATGACACACAATTCACACACCACTCCTAGGGTACGCCTCACTGTTGCTTTGCCCCTCGAAACGTGGTCGTCGAGTAGAGGACGTTTTAGTAAGTCCTCATGTCCATGAACATGGCATGGGGGTAGCTTCTAAGGTGTCCTCCTATTGCTCTGGTGACCACACTCTCCCTAAAATCGAATTGACCCGAACACCTCCAACGGTAGTGCTACCTACCTCTCAATGGTGGGATGGCACTACCTTAAGGACATTTACACAGACTAATTCCTTAGGGTAGGTAGATGACTCGTAGATACTTGCTCTAATTCAAAACAAATCAAAAACTTCTTTTCACACCGACACTTTGCAAAAAGCTTTCAGAAAACAACTTTTCAAACACTCTTGAGGACTGATACAAGAGTCGAACTGAAATTTTAAACGGAACTTTTTCAAACCCACAGTTGAAAAGCAAACAAACATTTTGAAAACACAAATGAGCAAGTACCTAAGAGCCCATGGATAACCATGGATAGAAAGGGTGCTAACACCTTCCCTTTCTATAAATCTACCTCCCGAACCGAGAACTAATCTCAATAAGGAATTTTTCTGTGCTTTTGTCCTTTCCATTTGGAGAAAATAAAAGACGGTGGCGACTCTTGCTTCCGCGACATTTCGCGAAACCAGCTTTAAAACAGTCAGTTCCAGATCCACCGATCACAGAACTGGCGACTCTGCTGGGGACATTCTTTTAAAGTGAGGTGTACCTTAGGACTAAGATCACTGTGTTTTCAATTGCTTTGACTTGTTTGCTTTAAATTGTGGGACTGTCTTGGGAGTTCTATAGATCCTAACCCGGATATGGGTATACCTTCTTAGAAAGTAGCAACAAGGCTATGAGGGAACTGTGCAGGGTATACCGACATGGTTGAAACATTCTGCTATGTTGATGTGGCACTTTGGTGTGTATCGGTAACCCTTGAGTTCAGTCAAGGAGAGTACGGGGCCTCCATGTGGTGTCGTGAAGCATCAACTGACCTTAGGAACCTTAATTGAACTATCTTGGCCTCTTTAGGGTAGTGAGATAACTGACTTTGGTGCAGTCCGAGGTTGGTTGATACTCGATACTACACTCAATTGAGGGTTGCTTTCCTGGAATGTTTCGGTCGCCAGTTCAGTGGCTAAATTGAAACGATGAACAATGAAAGCAATCCAATGATATTGGGACCCTTAGAACCCGGTTACTTCTAATAGGACAGGTTGAGCCCACCAACTTCAAGAGGGTAATACCCAGCCCCCATGCTGGCCTAAACTCTAAGGGCTTGTGTGACTTGTGTGCCTTATCATGTTTGCCTTTGTAAATATTTGTGGTGTGTTTAATCATAGCATCATGACATCATCCAGCATCATATGCATTGACTAACCATTTCAGGGGTTCGAATCTTAATCTTTGTTCTTGTTTTGTAGGACATGGAAATTGTTCGCAGAAAGACAATTCAGATCAGCCTTGTAAGGATCCCTCCTCAGCTTAAGGAGCTTATATCCAGGATTCCCGAGAGCTCTTCATTCAGTGAGAGACATGGAAGACTCATTAGCTTGGTCAACACCAACATTGAGGAAGATATGATAAAGGTCATGTTCCAGTTCTTTGACCCTCTGCATCACTGTTTCACTTTCCTGGATTATCAACTGGTACCTACATTGGAAGAGTTCTCCCGGCTTCTGAAGATCCCTATCCTTGATCAACTACCCTACAACTGTACGGAAAAGGAACCCAAGCTTGAAGAGATTGCTAAAGCCTTACACCTACAACCATCTGACCTCAAGGGATATTGGGAAGTTAGAAGTGGCATCAAAGGGTTCTTAGCCAGGTTTCTGTTTGAGAAGGCCCAAGAATGTTGGAACTCCCTTGATCTACAAGCTTTTGAAGAAGTTGTGGCCCTCCTTGTCTATGGTTTGGTGTTGTTCCCTAACCCAGATCAGCTTATAGATATCAGTGCTGTCTAGATCTTCATGTCCAGGAACCCTATACCTACGTTGCTGGGGGACATCCTACACTCATGTTACACTCGAACCATGAGAAAAAGAGGTGTCCTTATGTGTTGTACGCCTCTCCTGGGAAGGTGGTTTATTTCACACCTTCCACAATCAGTTTTGAAGAATGAGCGGGGTTTGAGATGGTCACAACGATTGATGACCCTTACACATGCAGATATACATTGGTGCTCTCGGTCCAGAGAGGATGTCACTATCATTGATCGTTGCGGGGAGTACCCTAATGTTCCTTTACTTGGAATCAGAGGAGGTATTACTTACAACCCGTGCCTGGCTTGGAGACAGTTTGGTTATGCTCGGAGGGACGGCCCTCATGACATGTTAATTCCTGACATAGTTTTTGACTTCGATAACGATGCACAAGGACTTCGCCAGAGATTTATCAGAGCTTGGAGGATGCCAAGTAGGATAGATAGCAAGACCCTGGGGCACAAGAATTCCATCCCGTTGGAGCCTTATCTCAAGTGGGTACGAGCCCGCTCCCAAAAGTTAGTGATGCCTTATCCTCATGTTCTCCCTGTGATCAAAGAGCCAGTTTTGAAAGGTGAAGTGTCCTACACCATTCAACATCCTGACATGCCCACGTCCTGGGAAGAGATGCAGAAGAGCTGGATCCAGCTTAAGGAAGAACGGAATTCTTTTGAGACCAGTCTACATGCTAGTGAAAAGAAGGTCTTGGAGCTCACCCGCCTATTGCACGAGGAGAGGAATCTCAACACCTACATAGCTCCAAAGAGGATGCGTAGTGTCTTTTGGGATTGATTTGCTTTGTAATATGTGCCCATGAGGCTTTGATGTACTGAACAATTATTTCCTTAATGATAATGTGTGTTCCTTTTTGTCTACAACAAATTTGAACTTTCAAACCCTTGAATGCATTGCATAAACACATATCATTCATCATGTGCATAGCAGGTACTCTTCTTTTCAGGTTGCTTACTGTTCTTCGCTGTTTATTTCAGCATCATGAACCCTGAATCATCAACCGAGATGTCTATCAAGGCCCTTCAGGCGCAGAACGCACAATTTCAAGAGCTGATCATGGGTTTGGCTCAAGGCCAAGAAGAGCTGAAGGCTTTGCTCCTGAAGAAGGAGAAGAAGAAGAAGAAGAGAACTGTTCTTTTCAACTCGGGCCGGAGGTTTGGTAATACTCTGCAGAATGAGGAAGCTGGTTCTTCTGTAGGCAAAGACAGTCCCCAGGGGGGAAAGGCTCCAAGTCCAGTAGTCTCTGACAACGAGATTGACTTTAATGAGGAACAGTATCCTCCTGCTGAAGACCGGTACAAGCAGTTGGAAGACAGACTGAATGCCATGGAGATCCAACAGGTGCATGGGCTGGATTTCCGAGACTTGGGCTTATCTACTGGTGTGATCATTCCTCACAAGTTTAAGGCACCATCCTTCACCAAGTATGACGGGGCGTCTTGCCCTAAGTTACACCTCAGATCTTATGTGCGGAAGATTCAACCGTACACAATGGACAAGAACTTGTGGATCCATTTCTTCCAGGAGAGTCTTTCAGGGACTCATCTCGAATGGTTCTATCAGCTGGATGGAACCAAGGTTCGTAACTGGGAGGAGTTGGCTACTGCTTTTTACAAGCAGTATCAATATAATGCCGACCTTGCTCCTACACGTACCCAACTCCAGGGTATGTCGCTAGGATCAAGCGAAGGTTTTAAAGAGTATGCACAGAAGTGGAGGGATCTGGCTGGCAGGGTGCAGCCACCATTAACTGACCATGAGCTGGTAGATATGTTCTTGGGGACCCTCTATGGGCCATTCTTCAATCATCTTATCGAAAATTCATCTGCAGGGTTCATTGACCTTATTCTGACTGGGGAGAGGATAGAGGCTGGAATGAAGTCCGGTAAAATTCAGAAGGGTGCATCTTCAAGTTCTGAGAAGAAACCCTTTAAGAAGGAGGCCAGTGCTGTATATGGGCCTAGAAGACATGATAAACCAGAACGCCGCCAATCTGTCAACGCGGTGGTGATTGCTAAGCCTGCTGTCGCTCCTCGGCAAACCAATCCACAAAGGGCTGAAAGACCCAGAAGAGAGTTTACCCGGCTGAGTATGACCCTATCACAAATCTTGCCGCAGTTGTTATCCACCAATTTGGTGACTGTCAGGGAGGCCCCGAAGGTTGTGAATACTGCCTCTCCGAAGTACAATCCAAATGCCCGCTGTGCTTATCACTCCGATAGCCCGGGGAATTCTACTGATGACTGCTGGGCCTTGAGGAATAAGGTGCAAGACCTTATTGATGCGAAGGAGATACAATTTGAGGCGCCTGAGAGGCCAAATGTGGTGACTGCTCCTATGCCCCAGCATGGAGTAAATGCTGTTGATGAAGATGTGTATTCTGTTTCTGTGAATGATGTAGCTACCCCTCTGATGACTGTTAAGAGGAACCTACTGCTGGCCGGTTTATTTCCGGGTTGCAGCAAGGGTTGCCTTTTGTGTGCTGTTACCCCTACTGGTTGTCCTTTGCTGAAGTTAGGCATCCAAAGCCTGATGGACAGCAAAGAGATTTTGTTCAAGAAAACCGCTGTTCCGTTTGTTCCTGAGGAAGAAGTCTCTGTTGTTACCATTTTCAATAATCCAATCAAGGCTCCCCCGAGGAAGCCGGTTAAAATCATGACTGTCGCACCTGTTGTTATTACTGTTCCGGGGCCTCTCCCCTATGAATCTGATAAGGCTGTCCCATGGCACTATGGGGCAGATGTCTATGTACATGGTATAAAGCAAGAGTTCAACATTGGCACCAGCATCAGCAATATCATTGGTCCAACCAAAGTTACCCGCAGTGGCAGGCTCTTCTCGCCTGACATTGCACCACCAGCTATTCGAAGACCTCTCATTATAACACCTGCAAGCGCACCTGTTTCCACTTCTGATCAAGTTGCTTCCCCTGCTGCCGAGTCATCTAATGCTCGGGGCAAAGGGATTGAAGATGAGCCTGCCCGGATGGAGGCGCCAAAGTCTGTGAATGTTGAAGCCTCCCAGCAAGAGATGGAGGAAATTCTTAAAATAATCAAGAAGAGTGACTTTAATGTTGTTGAACAGCTGGGGCATACCCCCTCCAAGATCTCTATGCTCTCCTTGCTGCTGTGCTCAGAGGCCCATGCTAAGGCCCTGATTTCATTTCTCAAGATGGCTTATGTGCCACAGGAGACATCTGCAGACCAGTTTACTGATTGCGTAGCCAATTTGAAAACTGACAATGGTTTGGGTTTCTCTGATGCTGACCTTACTGCTAAGGGAAAGAACCACAATGATGCCCTGCATGTCTATATTGAATGCAGGGGCACTACTCTTGCGCACGTGCTGGTGGACACCGGTTCTTCCCTGAATGTGCTACCCAAAAAGGCCTTAGACCGGTTGGATTGTGAGGGCCTGGAGCTGAAACCTAGCAACATCATTGTCAGAGCCTTTGACGGTTCTAAGAGGATGGTTCATGGAGAGGTAGACATTCCTATTCGTGTAGGTTCTCAAGTATTCGACTCAACTTTCTATGTGATGGATATCCGTCCATCTTATTCCTGTTTACTGGGTCGACCTTGGATTCACAAAGCTGGGGCAGTGACCTCTACCCTACACCAGAAGCTCAAGTACCCTGTCAGAGGGAAGATTGTCACTGTGCAGGGAGAGGAGGAGTATATGGTTAGTCACTTGAATTCCTTCCGATATATTGAGATGGACGGGGAGTTTATTGAAACCCCCTTTCAGCATTTTGAAGAGGTACCTCCAACTTTGGCAGCAGCAGAAACAGTGGTTGAAGAGGACTTTCCCTTGAAGATGGCTTCCTTGAAGGACGCCGGAGCTGTAATCAAGAAAGGTGAATGTGCTAACTGGGGCAGGCTCCCTGATTTTACACCTAAAACTAACAAGTTTGGATTGGGTTTTACTGCAGAGGCTCAGAAGACTGTGCGCAAAGCTAGAACCGGAAGACCTCCTGTGCTCATCACCAATCCAAGGGTGAATGCTATTGGGGACGAGGATGAAGTGGAAGAATCGGAGTTCGATAGCTGGATCTACCCGACGACTGATGGTGGATTGACCAATTGGACTGCTAAAGATCATACTCCTGTTACTTTTATTACGCAGTAATAAACTCCTTTGTTTTTGTTATTTGTAATAAACAATGAATTAAAACTTTATAGCCCGGTGTCTTACCCGGGGCACCGTGGCTTCATTTGTGAGGGCATATTAATTGTCATTTCATATATCATGAATAAAGACCTTGGACGTTTTCTCGCATTTCAAATCTTATGCTCCTTTTCTTTTTTTCCTTTCTTTATATATTGCAAAACAACTGTATTTACACACACTCACTCATACAGGTTTCAATCCACTCTGGATCTCACTGGTAACGACTCTGCTACTGCCAGTTATGACTTCGAAAATCCGACCAACTTAGCCGAAGACGAAGGTGAAGATGATTGCGAAGTGCCCGGCGAGCTTGCAAGACTGTTACTCCAGGAAGAGAGGGCAATTCAACCACATGAAGAGCCAGTGGAGACGATAAATCTGGGTATTGAGGCAGATAGGAAGGAAGTCAAGATTGGTGCCAACCTAGAGCTCAGCGTGAAGCAACAGTTGACTCAGATGTTACATGATTATGTGGAGATCTTTTCCTGGTCCTACGAAGACATGCCTGGGTTGGATACCGACATTGTGGTCCATCATTTGCCTACCAAGGAAGACTGCCCTCCGGTTAAGCAGAAGGTCCGCCGTATGCGTCCAGAGATGTCTGAGAAGATCAAAGCTGAGGTTATGAAACAGTTCGATGCCGGCTTTCTTGCAGTGACTTCTTACCCTCAGTGGGTTACTAATGTGGTGCCGGTACCTAAGAAAGATGGTAAGGTTAGAATGTGTGTTGACTATAAGGATCTGAACAGGGCCAGCTCCAAGGATGATTTCCCCCTACCTTACATTGATGTCCTGGTTGACAATACTGCTCAGCACAAGGTGTTCTCTTTCATGGATGGTTTTTCAGGGTATAATCAGATCAAGATGGCTCCTGAAGACATGGAGAAGACTACCTTTGTTACTCAGTGGGGCACTTTCTGCTACAAGGTCATACCATTCGGGTTGAAAAATGCTGGGGCAACCTACCAATGTGCCATGGTTGCTTTATTTTATGACATGATCCATCATGAGATAGAAGTGTATGTTGATGACATGATTGCAAGGTCCCAAACTGAGGAGGAACACCTTCACCATCTGCAGAAGTTGTTTGACCATCTGAAGTTATACAAGCTGAGGTTGAACCAGAACAAGTGCACCTTCGGGGTAAGATCTAGGAAGTTGTTAGGCTTCGTCGTAAGTGACAAGGGTATTCAAGTGGACCCTGCCAAGGTTAAAGCCATTCAAGAGATGCCAGTTCCTAAGACAGAGAAAGAAGTCAGAGGCTTTCTAGGACGTCTGAATTACATTGCTCGATTCATCTCGCACCTAACCGCTACCTGTGAACCAATCTTCAAGCTGCTGAAGAAAGATCAGGTAGTACGTTGGAACGATGAATGTCAGGCCGCTTTTGACAGAATCAAGGAGTATCTCCAAGAACCACCCATTCTTATGCCACCGGTTGAAGGGAGACCTCTGATACTATACCTGACAGTACTTGACAACTCAATCGGGTGTGTGCTGGGGCAGCATGACGAGTCTGGCCAAAAAGAGCATGCCATTTATTACCTTAGCAAAAAGTTTACCGACTGTGAGACCCGATACTCACTGCTTGAGAAAACTTGTTGCGCTTTGGTATGGGCTACTCGCCGGCTGAGACAGTATATGCTGACTCACACTACCTTGTTGATTTCAAAGATGGATCCTATAAAGTATATATTCGAAAAGCCTGCTCTGTCTGGGAGAATAGCAAGATGGCAAATGATCTTGACAGAATACGACATCCAGTACACAACTCAGAAAGCTATCAAGGGAAGTGTATTGGCAGACCACTTGGCACATCAGGCAGTAGACGACTATCAGTCAATGAACTTCTAGTTTCCAGACGAGAGCATCATGATAGTGACTGATTGTGAAGTACCTGGACCGGATGAAGGACCTGAGGAAGGATCCCAATGGTCTATGAACTTTGACGGAGCCTCCAACGCTTTGGGTAACGGTATCGGCGCTGTGATCATATCCCCTCAAGGCACTCATACTCCACTTACTGCCCGGCTATGTTTCAACTGCACTAACAACATGGCGGAGTATGAGGCATGCATCATGGGTCTCCAAGCTGCGATTGACTTAAGGGTCAAGTTTCTGAGTGTCTTCGTAGATTCCGCTCTTGTGATCAATCAGATCAAAGGAGAGTGGGATACGAAACATCCGAATCTTATTCCTTACAAAGAATCAGTATTGACATTGATTCCCCATTTCAGAGATAACTTTTGAACATTTCCCAAGAGAGGAGAATCAGCTGGCGGATGCATTAGCTACGATGTCTTCCATGGTCAAAGTCAAATGGGACAATGAGGCTCCCCGGGTCATTATCTGGAAACTGGACAAACCGGCATACTGTTGTGATCTTGAGACTGAATTGGTGACTGAGAAGCCTTGGTACCATGAGGTGAAGAGATACTTGGAAGCTCAAGAATACCCTGAAGGTGCATCTGTCAACGACAAGAAGTTTCTGAGAAGGTTCGCTGCAAAGTTCTTCCTCAGCAATGGCATCCTGTACAAGCGAAACCATGATTCGACCTTACTGCGTTGTGTGGATAAGACTGAAGCAGAAAGGATCATGGCAGAACTGCATGAGGGTACCTTCGGAACACATTCCAGTGGACACACTATGGCGAAGAAAATCCTTCGGGCAGGGTATTTCTGGTCCACAATGGAAGCTGACTGCTACCAACATTCTCGGACATGCCATAAATGCCAGATATATGCAGACAAGGTGCATATTCCTCCAGTTCCTCTGAATGTCTTGACTGCACCTTGGCCTTTTGCAATGTGGGGCATAGATATGATCGGTGAGATTAAACCTACAGCGTCCAATGGGCATCGCTTCATCCTGGTGGCGATCGATTACTTTACGAAGTGGGTTGAAGCGGCTTCCTACGCCACAGTAACCAAGAACGTCGTGGCACGGTTCATTCGGCACAATCTGATCTGTCGATACGGCGTCCCTGAGAGGATCATTACGGACAATGGTACCAATCTCAATAACAAGATGATCACTGAGCTCTGCGAGCAGTTTAAGATACAACACCACAATTCTTCTCCTTACCGGCCGAAGATGAATGGGGCTGTAGAAGCAGCGAATAAGAATATCAAGAAAATTGTGCAGAAGATGACAGTGACCTATAAAGATTGGCACGAGATGTTACCGTTTGCTCTACATGGGTATCGTACCTCAGCCAGCACGTCAATCGGGGCAACTCCTTTCTCCTTGGTCTATGGTATGGAGGCAGTCTTACCGATCGAAGTGCAGATACCCTCTCTCCGGATAATGAAGGATGCAGATCTGAGCGAGGATGATTGGATCCAGACACGACTTGATCAGTTAAACCTGATTGACGAAAAGAGACTTACTTCTATATGTCATGGTCAGACGTACCAAAAACGGATGATCAGGGCATTTAACAAAAAGGTCAGACCACAAGAATATCAAGTTGGGGATCTGGTAATCAAGCGCATCATCCTTCCTCAGAGTGATCCAAGGGGCAAGTGGACCCCTACGTATGAAGGGCCATTTGTGGTTAAACATGTGTTCTCAGGAGGAGCCATGATTCTAACTACCATGGACGGTGACGACCTTCCTCACCCCGCCAATGCAGACATAGGAAAAAGATACTACGCATGAAAAAGACCCGCTAGGTTGACATACCTAGGCAAAAATTAGGGCTTCCCGGCGAACCAAAAGGGTTCGGGCAAAATGAAGGGATGAAATGGAAAAAAATCTGTACACCCGGCAAGTCGAAAACCTGAAAAGGCGGCTTGGGCAAAAAAGGGTATCCCGGTGGACTGAAAACCCGAAAGGGCGGTCCAGGAAAAAGTTAGGGATAAAGCTTAATACTATGTCTCATTGGATCACTTTGCATCCAGAATCCGGTATCAACTGTCAAGTTCAGACGGCATCGATCAATCAGCTTCATCTTCAGCTAGGTCATCAAGTGATGAGACGCTCGAAGATATAAAGGCGATAGCAGAGTTGGAACCCAGTGGGATCATTCTTTTCACACAGCTGTTTTATTTTCCTTTGTACAAATTTGTATAAACTCTTTTGTTCGGCGGCGTCCTCTTACTAGGACGTCAGCCTCTTGTACATAAGCGCCTATTTACAGGAAAATTCAAAATCAATACAAAAATCACTTTTCAGTTAAAATTGCCAATTGTTTTTCCTTTTCTGTTTTGTTTTGCGAAGAACGTCCAAGGTTCAATTTGTGATATATGCATTTGACACTAATTGCTAACTCATAAATATTTGCATACGAAACAAAGGATTAATTACAGGTAACATTAGAAGCAGGGGCAATAATGAGTGGTCTAAGCGATCTAATTGTTCTGTCCACCAAGGTACCAAGGTAAGTTCAGCCGAAGAACATAACTAATATACCTTAAATCCCCAGAGAGTATGTCAGCAAGTCAATGCACTCTCCCCAAGCAAAGCTATACAGTCAGCCTTAAGGAAGTTGTGTATCCTCCAGCAGATCTCAAACATTCCCCAGCACATCATACAGACATTCCTAACAAACATCCCCGGCAGTCTTGGTCTAAGACTGTTCCCCGGTGGTATACCAGACATTCAGCGGAGCCACTTCCCCAATATATCTCAAAGATTTCCCCAGGAGAGTCCAGTCTGAAGATTTCCCCAGGAAAGTTTCAATCCATCTTCCCCGCAGGAAGCTTATCCCCAGTAGATTCTGGAAGCTTATCCCTGCAGAGCACGAACGCGTCTCCCGGCTTTATTCAAAGGTTACTTCCCTACCAGGATATAACTGGGTTATCCTCAGCCAAAAGTCGCGGAAAGACCGTCTTCGGCAAAGTCTTCTTACTCCCCAGCGAAGTCTATTAACACTTCCAGCACAACAATGGTATCCCCAGCAAAGTTACCATCAACATCACAGCAAAGTACCTCTCTTCCCACAGAGTATTGTTCTCCAGCAAGATCTCTAGGATAATTTTTCTCCCCACAGAGTAATCCATTCGCCAAGTTTATTCCCCAACGGAGTTATCTTCTCCTACCGGTATTCTTGCAACTATCATCCCCAGCGGAAACAACAAAGCACTATTCTCCAAACATCAGCCCAGGATGTGACTTCCCGGCACCCGTCAAGGATTTACTTTCCTAGACAAAAAAACATACATTCATAAACATCGCATTTCCATACATTATAGCATGCATATATGCATCATGAACATACAATCTCATTTATGTTGAGAACATCATTGCTTGACCCATATCATGCATTGCATATGACTGACCTTTACCTTTCAGGAAAGATCCAGTCAACTTCTCAGGTATATTTCAAGACCTTCTCTGGTTCAGTCAGATCGACCCTAAGAACTCCCTGATTCTTATCCAGTTGAAGTTATTTCAAGACCTTGCCTAGTTCAGTTAAATCAACTCCTAAAGATTTTTCTGATTCTTATCCAGTCAAAGGCCTTCTCTGGTTCAGTCAGATCGACCCTAAGATCTCCCTGATTCTTATCCAGTTGAAGATTCCAAGACCTTGTCCGGTTCAGTTAAATCGACTCCTAAAGATTTTCTGATTCTTATCCAGTCAAAGGCCTTCTCTGGTTCAGTCAGATCGACCCTAAGATCTCCCTGATTCTTATTCCAGTTGAAGATTCCAAGACCTTGTCCGATTCAGTTAAATCGACTCCTAAAGATTTTCTGATTCTTATCCAGTCAAAGGCCTTCTCTAGTTCAGTCAGATCGACCCTAAGATCTCCCTGATTCTTATCCAGTTGAAGATTCCAAGACCTTGTCCAGTTCAGTTAAATCGACTCCTAAAGATTTTTCTGATTCTTATCCAGCCAAAGGCCTTCTCTGGTTCAGTCAGATCGACCCTAAGATCTCCCTGATGTTAGAACAAAGTTTGAATCTACTACCCTACATTTAAGTTTTGATGATAACAAAGTGAAAAGATATATCATTTATGTGATTCATGTATGAACTATCTGCTGCCTAAATTATTATGTTCTAATTCGCAGATACTCTGATGGATATAAGCAACAACACATCTATTCAGCATCAGAATTTGGTTCCTGACATCAGCATCAGAAGTTGCCATATCATAATGTCAGAATCAGATGATCAACTCACGTACATGCTGAAGCCTGATGAACAAGATTGCACTCAACACTCTGATAAAGAAACACAATAGTTCATCAGCAGCTAAGCAGAGTCAGAATGAGCCAAGCCAGAACTTGCATTAAGTAAGCAACGGTACTGTGCATTGAAAGCAAATTAATACAAACGGCCTCATTCCAGACAAGATCTGCTTGATAAGGAAAGTTTGTAAATAACATTGAATCAAGAATATTGCATCCAACGTTCAACATCTCAGTGCTATATAAACAAGACTTTGAAGATTGAAATGGCTAATGCTCTCAAAATCTTTACACGCATACAAGCTGATCAAAATCTTCTTTCTCTCAGTTTTGCTAAACACTACGCATTCTGATATTCTATCAATGTTTAGCAATCTAGTTTCTAAGCTTTAATTTGTGTATACATCACAGTTGTGATACAGTTTTTGTAGAAAACATTCACACACTTAGATTTGATTTCTTTGTAAGAAAGTGTTTCCTTGACAAACCGGGTTGTGGTTTGCATCAAGAAGGCTTTAGCAGTTGTTAAAGCAGTCTGTAATATTCAGTTGAATATAGTGGATTAAGACCTCGTTGGAGAGAGGCGAAATCACCTTGAGGGGTGGACTGGAGTAGTTTGAGATCAAACGAACCAGGATAAAAATATCTTGTTCATTGCATTAGATTTCAGTTTTACAATTCAACCCCCCTTCTTGTGTTTTTCACTACTTCAATTGGCATCAGAGCGCCTGGTTCTGAGCTAAAAACACTTAACCGTGTCAGTACAAGATCCAGCGTCAAAAAAACACAATGGCAGGAAACAACTCTCACATCAGCAATGACAACAATGAGGACAGAGACAGATTCAGCGGCAAACCTCCAGTCTTTGATGGAGAAAACTTTGATTACTGGAAAGACAGAATGGAAAGCTTCTTTCTGGCACATGATGCTGATCTGTGGGATATGGTGACAGATGGATACACGCACCCTGTGAATGCAAGCGGTCAGAAGATTGATAGAAAAACAATGTCTGATCAACAAAAGCGTGACTTCAAGAATCACCACAAGGCCAGAACCATCCTCCTCAACGCCATCTCCTATACTGAATATGAAAAGATCTCCAACAGAGACACAGCAAAGAACATTTTTGACTCACTCAGAATGACGCATGAGGGCAACGTTCAGGTCAAAGAAACTAAAGCTCTGGCGCTCATTCAGAAGTATGAGGCGTTCAAAATGGAATAATTTGAATCCATTGAAACAATGTTCTCAAGATTCCAGATTCTGGTAGCTGGTCTCAAGGTTCTGGACAAAGGATACTCTACTGCAGACCATGTCAAGAAAATCATCAGAAGTTTACCCAAGCAGTGGAGACCTATGGTTACAGCTCTGAAGCTAGCTAAAGATCTCAACAAAATCACTCTGGAGGAACTTATCAGCTCCCTCAGAAGTCATGAGATAGAGCTAGAAGCTGACGAGCCTCAGAAGCAAGGTAAGCCTTTAACATTAAAATCTAACAAAAAATTTGAGTCTAAAGTTTTGCAGGCAGTTGAAGAAACATCTGATGGATCCTCATCAGAAGAAGACGAACTCTCTCTCCTTTCCAGAAGAGTAAATCAACTGTGGAAGCAAAGACAAAGGAAGTTCAGGAATCCCAGAAGATCTGATCAGAACGAGTCTTCTTCCAGATACAGAAGGACAGATTCTTCCTCTGGATACAGAAGATCTGAAGGCTCCTCTAGTAGCAAAAAGCCAAACACCAAGGACATCATCTGCTATGAGTGCAATGAGCAAGGACACTATAAGAGTGACTGCCCAAAGCTTCAGAGGGAAAAGCCCAAAAAGAAGTTTGGAAGAGAGAAGAAGAAAAGTCTCATGGCTACATGGGATGACTCTGACTCGTCCGAAGCTGACTCAGAATCAGATGATGAGAGGGCAAACATAGCTCTCATGGCTAACATCTCAGAAGATAGTGAAGCTTCTGAATCAGACTCAGAATCAGATACTGAAGAGATATCTTTAGCAGCAAGTCAGAAACACCAGTCATGGTACCTGGACTCTGGCTGCTCACGACACATGACGGGAAGAAGGCATATGTTCCAAAGCCTGGAACTTAAGCCAGGAGGCCACGTTGGCTTTGGAGGCAATCAGAGGAGAAAGATAATTGGCTCTGGAACTGTAGGTAATGGAAATCTTCCCTCTATTAATAATGTTCTACTAGTAGATGGATTGATGCATAATCTGTTATCCATAAGTCAATTAAGTGATAACGGTTATGATATAATCTTTAATCAAAAATCATGTAAAGCTGTTAGTCAGAAAGATGGGACTATCCTGTTTAATGGTAAGAGGAAAAACAACATTTACAAAATCAAACTTTCTAAACTAAAGAGTCAGAATGTAAAATGTCTTCTGTCTGTTAACAACGAGCAGTGGATCTGGCACAGAAGATTGGGGCATGTTAGTATGAGAAGAATATCTCAGATTAACAAACTCAATCTGGTCAGAGGACTTCCTAATTTGAAGTTCAATTCAGATGCTCTGTGTGAAGCATGTCAGAAAGGCAAGTTTGCAAAACCTTCTTTTAAATCCAAAAATGTTGTTTCTACCTCTAAGCCATTAGAACTTCTGCACATTGACCTATTTGGACCAGTTAAAACTGCTTCAGTCAGTGGTAAGAAGTATGGGTTAGTAATCGTAGATGACTATAGTAGATGGACATGGGTAAAGTTCTTAAGACACAAGGACGAGTCACACTCTGTGTTTGTTACCTTCTGTAACCAAGTTCAGAATGAAAAGGATCTTAGAATCGTTAAAGTCAGAAGTGATCATGGTGGAGAATTTGAAAACAAAGATTTTGAGTCATTCTTTAATGACAGAGGCATTCTGCATGATTTCTCTTGTCCTAGAACTCCCCAACAAAATGGAGTTGTAGAACGAAAGAACAGGACATTGCAAGAAATGGCCAGAACCATGATCAATGAGACAAGCGTTGCTAAGACCTTCTGGGCAGAGGCAATAAACACAGCATGCTACATTCAGAATAGAATCTCAATAAGACCTATTCTGGAAAAGACTCCATATGAATTGTGGAAGAACAGAAAGCCCAACATTTCATATTTTCATCCATTTGGATGTACTTGCTTTATACTAAATACAAAGAATTATTTGAACAAGTTTGACTCTAAAGCACAGAAGTGTATTATGTTAGGATACTCTGAACGCTCAAGAGGGTACAGAGTATACAATACAGAAACACAGATTGTGGAAGAATCAATCAGTGTTTGTTTTGATGATAAGCTTGACTCTGAAAAGTCAAAGCAGAATGAAGTCTTTGCAGGTATGGAAATTGAATTTACAGGTTCTGAAGACAAGTCATCAGAAGCTCTCAACACAGACACTCCTTCAATGTCTGAAAGGAGCACTGCTAGCAATCCTACAACAGCTGCTGATCAACCTCAGAAGAGATTACCCAGAAGCAGCTTGGATCACCCAGAAGAGACTATCTTAGGAAGAAAGGAAGATCCAATCAGAACAAGAGCAAGCTTCAGAAACTCTGAAGAAACTCTTATGGGACTTGTGTCTCTGATTGAACCTTCTTCTATTGATGAAGCACTTCTGGATAATGACTGGATTCTGGCAATGCAAGAAGAGCTGAATCAATTCACCAGAAACGACGTATGGGATCTCGTTCCCAGACCAAAAGGATTCAACGTCATTGGAACAAGATGGGTGTTCAGAAACAAGCTAAATGAACAAGGTGAAGTTATCAGAAACAAGGCACGACTGGTTGCACAAGGTTATAGTCAGCAAGAGGGGATAGACTATACAGAAACCTTTGCCCCAGTCGCCAGGTTAGAATCTATCAGACTTTTAATTTCATTTGCTGTTAATAGAGGCATCACTCTGTATCAGATGGATGTCAAAAGTGCATTCTTAAATGGTAATATAGAAGAAGAAGTTTATGTACACCAACCCCCTGGTTTTGAAAATACAAAACATCCAGAACATGTTTTCAAACTAAAGAAGTCACTATATGGTCTGAAACAAGCTCCCAGAGCTTGGTATGAAAGGCTAAGTAATTTTCTATTAGAAAATGAATTCACCAGAGGGAAAGTGGACACTACTCTATTCTGTAAATCAGTTAAGAATGACATCATAGTCTGTCAAATTTATGTTGATGATATTATTTTTGGTTCTACTAATCCTTCTCTTGGAAGAAAATTTGCTAAGTGTATGCAGGCAGAATTTGAGATGAGCCTCATGGGGGAACTGAAATTCTTTCTAGGAATTCAGATCAATCAAACTCCAGAGGGAACTTACATTCATCAGAGCAAATACATCAGAGATCTTCTGAAGAAATTTGACCTCTCAGAATGTAAGCCATCAAAGATTCCAATGCATCCCACGTGCATTCTGGAAAGAGAAGAGGTAAGCAAAAATGTAGAACAAAAAGTCTACAAAGGTATGATTGGTTCTCTCCTCTATCTGACTGCTTCAAGACCTGACATATTATTCAGTGTTTGTATCGGTGCTAGATTCCAATCAGATCCTAGAGAATCTCACTTAACAGCTATTAAGCGAATTTTCAAGTATCTGAAAGGTACTACTAATCTGGGTTTGTTTTATAGAAAATCTAGTGATTACAGTCTAGTAGGCTACTGCGATGCTGATTTTGCTGGAGACAGAGTGGAACGTAAAAGTACTTCTGGAAGCTGCCAGTTTCTGGGAGAAAATCTGATCTCTTGGTCCAGCAAAAGGCAATCAACAATTGCACTATCAACAACAGAAGCTGAGTACATAGCAGCAGCAGGATGTAGCACACAAATGCTCTGGATGAAAAGTCAGCTTGAAGACTTCCAGATTTTTGAGAGTAACATTCCTATACTCTATGATAATACTTCTGCTATTTGCTTAAGTAAGAGTCCCATTTTACATTCTAGAGCTAAGCATATAGAAATAAAACATCACTTCATTAGGGACTATATTCAGAAAGGTATTTTGAACTTAAAATTCATAGATACAGACCATCAATGGGCTGATATCTTTACTAAACCCCTTTCAGAAGATAGGTTTAATTTCATTCGGAAACATCTCAGCATGAAAATCTGTCCAGAGTGAAAATGTTTTAATTCCATATATTTACCTTCAGAATGTAATTGTTTTACTGTGAACTTCTGATCAATCTTCTTTCAGAAAGATAGAACATGCAGATTGTATCAGATGCAAGTCTAAAGATCTGAGAGTCTAAGCTCAAAGACAGACGTGCTGATCACTACATCAAACAAGTGTCATCCAATCATCAGCATATCTCTGAAGCAGAACGCGTGCACGCTTCTGAGAAGGCAAAGCGCTGATTGGGTGCATTGAGACACATGTTTGGTAACCGTTTTTAAGTATCTTTCTCAAATCCCCCAAAATCAGCAAGCATTTAATAAAAAGTAATCATGCGTTTAAAATGCAATCATGATTTTTTTCGTTCTTAAAAACGTTTATCTTTTCAAAATATTTTGAAACTCTATTTAAACACATTAACCTCTCATTCTAAGTCTTTACAGTTTCTCACTAATACTCAAGCATTCTGTGCATTTTTTTTGTGTGTTCATCTCTTGCAAAACCTTTTTCTCAGTTCTTCTCAAAACCTTTTAGTGTGTGAACATGGCAACCTCCAGCAGTGCTTCTGCAGGTCCTCAGAAGAAAGCATCATCTGAGCAGTATCAAGTGCCATTCAGAACACTCCTCACTCCTGTGAAGATTCTTGAAGTGTTATCTGAATTGATCATTGATTTTGGAAGCTTGAAGGAGAACGGTTTTGACCTAACTGAAGAAGTTAGGGCACAGAAGTGGGAAAGGTATTTTGACAGATTGGTTGGACCAACATTCCCTATGTTAGTCAAGGAATTCTGGATTCACGCCAAGGCTTCAACGCATCGAGTCACCTTCTTTGTTATGGGGAAGAAGATTGTGATCACTGAGGATCACATTGCAAGGTTAATAGGTTACAGTGGCGGTGGCGTCCGTTGTGTGGACATGGCTGAAAGATGTGCTGATGTGGGCGTGATAGCTGCAAGGATTTTCACCCATGGGGTGCCCAGCAGCAAGATCAAAGATCTGAAGGATCATTACAGAGTTTGGGCTAAGATAATTCTGGGGTGCTTCAACCATAGGAAGCCAACTAGTTCACCTGATTACATAAATGTGGATCAGCAGTTTCTGATCTACTTTATTGATCAGAAGATAAAAATCAATTTGGCTCATTTTCTGTTCAACCACCTCAGAACAAGTGTAAAGGAAACCAGGGAAGAAGAAAGAACAAAGAGGTATTGGATACCCTTTGGAAGGTTGATATCAGATATTCTGACAGAGAATAGGCTGATAGAGCATCTGATAGAAGCTCAAGAGCTAAGCACCATTGAACCAACAGTTGGGAAACCTCTGAACGCAAAGAACTTGAAGAAAATGAAGCTGATAGAGAATATCCAAAAGGAACCCAGAGCTACTCATATTGCTGATATCAATAGCAGAAGAGTTCCTCTGAGTGACTTTCCTTTATTTTCTGAGATAGAATCTAAACCAGAGGTGGTTCTCAGGTACTTGGATGCATGCAAGGCAGATGGTACAAATCCAAATTTGATTATCAAAGCTCTGCATCAACCTCAGCAAGAAGTGACTCTGAAGAAGACGAAGAAGAGGAAGGCACCTTCAGAAGGATCATCCCAGCAGACACCCAAGAAAAGAGGTAATTCATCTGCTGCTTCTGTTTTAAATTCTTCTACTATTCCAGCATCTATTCCTCCTCAAACCTCTCATAGAATCTCAATCCCCATCCCTACCATAGATGAAACTGTACCAGAATAGGACCCTTCTGAGGCATTAAAACTCAGAAGACCCAGAACCAAACATCCCAAACCAACAATCTCCACAACATCAGCAATTGACAAAGTGATGTCTGACATTGATCAACACACTTCTGATCAACCAAACTCTGAACCACAAATTGTCCCTCCTCCACAACCAGAACAACAACAATCTGCTGAAGAACCAGAACAACAATAACCACTCTCATCAATTCCAGAAGAACCCCTTATCCCTGGACAACCAGAAATTCCAACAACTTCTCCTCAACCAGCAATTCCGTCTCCCTCTCCTCAACCAGAAATTAATCCACCATTACTTCAACCTGAGTTTCATCATTCTAAAACTCCTTCTCCTCAACCATCTGAACCTCATTCACCACAACCATCACCTCTGGAAATCCAGCTGCCAGGTGGAACAACAATCACCCTAGCACAATTGCCATCCTCATCAGAATCTACACCACCAAATACTCCTAAAACACCACCCAGTCCAATCATAATTTCTGATTCTGAAACTCCATCTCCAAAACAAACTGCTGCCAAGAAAACCTCTGAAAACCCCAGCAGGACCTTCATAGACTTAACCAGTCTTGACCGTCTTGCTGATCTAAAACATAAAATTGCCATCCCAAAACCAAAACAACCAGATGTTGGCTCTGGTATTATGAATTTTGAAACAGGTGTGCAGCAATGGATTGCTTCTTTGAAGCAAGTCTGTCCTGGAATGATTGACCCAGCTGCTTCTGATCAGCTCTGGTCACAATTCAGACTTTGGGTACGTGCTGAAGCCCTCAAGTTGCAGGATATCAACTATGAGCAGGCACAACAGAATTTCAGCAAGCTTCTGAACGAAGTTGGAAGTCAGCTTCTGAAAGAAGACGTGCTCCCTCTGGATAGTGAACCTTGGTCTGAGAAACAGCTAGCTTCAAAGGTGCAACCAGAAGAAGACAAGTCCATTCAAGCTGAAGAAAGTCAAGCAGAAGATGTTGCAGAAAGCTCTCAGAAGCTTCCTGCTTCTGATGCTTCTCAAGCTGCCTTGGACAGGCAGACTCTGGAAGAACTAAAGCTGAATGACATGCGTCTGCAGCAGAGGATGGATGAAAACGACCAGAAAATGAAAGAAAGAATGGATGTGCAGGATAGCAAGATTGACACTATTGTCAGCATGGTGCACAAGCAGAATGAGACTGCTGATCAGATCAAAGCCATGCTGGAGAACCTATTCACACGCTTGCCTCCTCAACCTTAGTCTTTTTTCATTCATGTCCTTTTCATGTTTTCTTTGATTTTCTGATGTACTATTTGAATATGATTTGTACTATTTTCATGTTTTGATTCTGAAACTTTCAATATGACAAGTTTTTCTGATCTTAAACTGTTTTTAGCACTCACCTACACTTTTTGATTGCTGACAAAAAGGGGGAGAACAAGAATGATATTTTAAATAATAACGGTTAACTAAGACAGGAATTCTCAAACATTCTAACTCTATTACTTGAAAATGTTTTTTCTGTTTTGCTTAAAGTCTACAGGTACAAGGAAGCTCCTGGACACTCTGAAGACTAAAAGCTATGAAGCTCTGATCACTATGAAGCTCTGATCTGCTCTGATACTCTGATCCAAAGCAAAGCTCTGACAAGAAAAGATCTGATACGCTGATCTGAAGCTCTGCTCTGATATGCTGATCTAAAGCTTCTGATAGTCAAAGACTCTGATACTCTGATGTTCAAAGAAATGCAAAAAGATCTGATCCTGAAGAACACGTGTAATCAAAGGGAAGTAATAAACTCAGGGGGAGTATCTCTCAACTCTGATATCTTTTTACTCCTCATCCTTTTTACTTCTTACTCTGATGCATATCTCTGATACCTTTTCACGTTATTTTCATTTAAAAATATCTAGTTTTTGTCATCATCAAAAAGGGGGAGATTGTTAGAACAAAGTTTGAATCTACTACCCTACATTTAAGTTTTGATGATAACAAAGTGAAAAGATATATCATTTATGTGATTCATGTATGAACTATCTGCTGCCTAAATTATTATGTTCTAATTCGCAGATACTCTGATGGATATAAGCAAGAACACATCTATTCAGCATCAGAATTTGGTTCCTGACATCAGCATCAGAAGTTGCCATATCAGAATGTCAGAATCAGATGATCAACTCACGTACATGCTGAAGCCTGATGAACAAGACTGCGCTCAACACTCTGATAAAGAAACACAACAGTTCATCAGCAGCTAAGCAGAGTCAGAATGAGCCAAGCCAGAACTTGCATTAAGTAAGCAACGGTACTGTGCATTGAAAGCAAATTAATACCAACGGCCTCATTCCATACAAGATCTGCTTGATAAGGAAAGTTTGTAAATAGCATTGAATCAAGAATATTGCATCCAACGTTCAACATCTCAGTGCTATATAAACAAGACTTTGAAGATTGAAATGGCTAATGCTCTCAAAATCTTTACACGCATACAAGCTGATCAAAATCTTCTTTCTCTCAGTTTTGCTAAACACTATGCATTCTGATATTCTATCACTGTTTAGCAATCTAGTTTCTAAGCTTTAATTTGTGTATACATCACAGTTGTGATACAGTTTTTGTAGAAAACATTCACACACTTAGATTTGATTTCTTTGTAAGAAAGTGTTTCCTTGACAAACCGGGTTTTGGTTTACATCAAGAAGGCTTTAGCAGTTGTTAAAGTAGTCTGTAATATTCAGTTGAATATAGTGGATTAAGACCTCGTTGGAGAGAGGCGAAATAACCGTACGGGTGGACTGGAGTAGTTTGAGATCAAACGAACCAGGATAAAAATATCTTGTTCATTGCATTAGATTTCAAATTTACAATTCAACCCCCCCTTCTTGTGTTTTTCACTACTTCACCTGATTCTTATTCCAGTTGAAGATTTCAAGACCTTGTCCGGTTCAGTTAAATTGATTCTTAAAGATTTTACTGTTTCTTACCCAGTCAAAGGCCTTCTCGGGTCCAGTTAAATCGATTCCTAAAGATTTTCCTGATGAAGACTCAGTAGAAGACATCCAAGATTCTCTCATCGTTACTGTTGAGGTTGAAGTCGCCTATGATTCTCTCATCGTTACTGTTGAGGTTGAAGTCGCCTATGATTCTCTCATCGTTACTGTTGAGGTTGAAGTCGCCTATGATTCTCTCATCGTTACTGTTGAGGTTGAAGTCGCCTATGATTCTCTCATCGTTACTGTTGAGGTTGAAGTCGCCTATGATTCTCTCATCGTTACTGTTGAGGTTGAAGTCACCTATGATTCTCTCATCGTTACTGTTGAGGTAGTAATCGCCCAAGGTTCTCTCATCGTCCCGTTGAGTTAGTAACCATCCCTGATTCATTCATTACCTTTTGAAGCTCCAGACTCGATTCCTGCATCTCGCCAGGGCACGTCTAACGAGGTTTAAAGATTCAATTCCTGTAACTAACCAGGGTGCATCTACACAAAGAGTTTGAAGACCAACTCCTGTAACAGGTCAGGTAATCATCTTTCTTCTTTCAGGTACGCAAGTTCTCGCTAAGGAATCTCTTACGCGATCGACATCCAGATGGCATCTATAAGCCCATCCATTTATCCATCACCTCTCAACATGGCATCTATAAGCCCATCTTCCTATCCATCAATCTCCAAATGGCATCTATAAGCCCATTCCCACCATCACACTACTATGTGAGCGCAGATTTCTGGACACTCTAGTGTTCAATCATCTTCCACCTTCGGATTACGAAAAGCACGTCAGCCAATCTACATCCTCAGGTCTAAGAAGATTGAACAGGGGCAACTGTTGTACCCCAAAATTTGTCCTCCCATATTCTTCAGGATTTGCAAAGAGCATGCTTCAAAAACTCTCAAGGGTTGCACAGTCCAATTGCCTCCTAACAGTCAAAAATTAGGGTTTTGGTTCTGGCAATGAAATTGAAGTTTCCAAGGGTCCAATCAAGTCCCACATGCCTACAAACATTGTCAAGCATCCTTATGCCAAGTTTCAAGACTCACAGCACAAAATTGCACAGTCAAAAACCCTAATTGCTCAACAGTCAACTGTAGGGGCAAATTGGTCATTTGACAGTCAAAAGTCAAAATATTTTGGTCAACATTTTTTTTTGAAGCCACAAACATCATTTGATCAATTCTTGATCATGATTCTCAAGGCATGGCTCAAAAAGTCTCAAGATGCAAAAGTTTCTATTTTTGGACAGTTGAAAAAGTCAACTGCAAATTGACCAAGGCATAACTTCCACATGGTTTACCAGAAAAATTCCATCCAAAGCTCATTCTGAAGAGAATGACATTTCCTACAACTCCTCTTCACATTCCAAGTCCAAGAAATGCTCTCACAAAAAGTTATCAATCTCAACATTATAGGTCATTTTTAAAAGTCAACAAAAAGGCACTTTAAGTCAAAGACCATAACTTGAGATTGGTAAATATAAATGACATGGGACCAAAGCCATTGGTTAGAGGACTTCAAGACCTTTCCAAAATGTCCAAGAACATGATCAAAGCTTAAAAATTGAGCAAGATATGCCTTGTGGAAGTTGGGAAATTTTTGGGAATTTTGAAAAGTCAACTTTGCTTCAAATGCCTCAAAATTGCTAATGGGCCACATTTTCTTCCAAGAATCATCACCCAAAAGCTATGCACGACCCATTAAGCCCAAAGGGATTTACTTTATTATTTTTAATTAATTAATTGAATTTTTATTCTTAATTATTCATTTAATTAGTTTTAAATATAAGAAAAATATCAAATCATTGGTTTTAAATCTTTTTGTGCAGTAAATAGGTTTATCACATGCTCAATATTTCGTGTGCCAATCAACAAGGGCAAAATCTTACAAACTTGGCATGTTCTTCATGAAAAAAGATTGAAAAAGATTACATGGAAAATCAAGGATCCAAATCATCAATGCAAAGGTTTTTGGACTTGTTTTGTAAACCTAATGCACTCCACATATAAACAGAAACACAACCCTAATCAAGAGACAAGCATAGCTGCGCCCAAGAACACCAAACAACTTTGCATTTTTTCCAAAAATTCTCAAAATTGATTTCATAGCTAGAGTGTGTTTCGAGGCAAAAGAACCATTCAAAAGGCTTACTGGGACTTTGTTGGACGTGCCTCAATCATTTTCCACTCTCCATACACAAAGAAGTGGTAGAATAAAGTCAAACTTTCTCAAATTTTTCTCATAATCGTGTTTCAATATACATGCGTTTTTTATACATTTTGAATATGGATTTACACTAATATAAACCCTCTGAAGCTATTGATGTATTTTAATTGAGTTAATGTTGCATGTATGAGAAGTTGCCATGGACGACAGCTAAGGTTTCTGAAACCTCAAATTGGGGATTTCTTCATGAGGAAAAATTAGACCATGAGACCTAGACCAATGCATTCGTGACATTCCAACGAATAAAAATTAACCCTCGCGGCCTTTTTATATTCATGTATGGCCTAATCGCTATTTTCCAGGTTCAAGGTTAGTGGGGGTTTAAAACCCCCGCTATCTGTCTTATGAATGCAGGCAAAACGAAGAAGAAAGGAGACGTGGCTCACAGGGACTGGCGCATTTGAATTTTGGCACGTTGGATACCACTCAGCGCTGCTTTGCCTTATATTGTTTGTTTGGTAATTCATATGCAACACGCGCGCATAGATCAGATGGTTGGATGTGTATTTGGTAAGCCTTGGGATCTGGGTTCGATTCCCAGGTCCCCCCATATTTCCTTCTATTTTTTCTCATAACATGTTCAGGTACCCAAGACACCCAGAAGTCCACCATACACTCTCATCAATGGCTTGCCAAGCGGCCTTGAGCGTCCATCCAGTGGCCAGGAATCAAAGTCCATGGAACACTCCAGTCAACGCGTAAGCATGTGATTCAAAAAGTCAATAAAGGGCCTCCTCCTGTTGGGCCAAAATTCCTCAAACCACCTCCTCAATTGGGGTCAACATCCCCCATGGTTTGCATATTTTTATTTTCTTTTTTTATTTGTTTTATTTATTTTAATTAATTCATCAAAACCAATTTTTATAAAAACCAAAAAAATCAGAAATCACAAAAATGAAAAATATGTTTAATTTATTAATAAGTTTTCTTTTTGTAAATAAATTTTGTTAATCAATTTAGTTTTAATTTTAGGCTTTTAACTTTAATGCTTTTTCTTAAATAATTAAAAAATATAAAAATAGGTTTTAGTACATTTTGATCCTTTTTTTTAATAAATAATCTTTTTTTTATCACTATTAACTATTAATTATTTTTGTAAATAACTTATAATTAGATAATTAGTAAATTAGGTCAAACTTGAATTTATTTCTTTAATAATTAAAAATGCTTAGAATTAGGGTTTTAATCCCATTTAACTTTCTTTAATTCCATTAAATATAAAAAAAAACATCAAAAAATAAGTTCTTTCCTTTATTTAATTTAATTACTTTATGATTTCGATTTAATTTCTTTAAAGGGTCCAACGCCCTCGCTCCTTCGATCATAATTCCATTTCGCGCGTTTGCTTTTTATTTCCTTTTTAAATTTCATGTAATTGCCCCAAAGCTTTGTAATAGATAATTAGGATATTTAATTTCCGCACTTTTATTTTAAATCGGGTCTTGGTTTAATTTGGCGATGTAGACCCGCGCCTTGTAATAGCGTAGGACCTTTATTTTCCGCATTTTAAATTCCCGCACCTTTAAACTGTTAATAATCACATGAAAGAATGTATGCCCAAATAAAAACAAGCGTAGCTCACCCAATACATGACAAGACCAATAATAACTGAAAATGACACACAATTCACACACCACTCCTAGGGTACGCCTCACTGTTGCTTTGCCCCTCAAAACGTGGTCGTCGAGTAGAGGACGTTTTAGTAAGTCCTCATGTCAATGAACATGGCATGGGGGTAGCTTCTAAGGTGTCCTCCTATTGCTCTGGTAACCACACTGTCCCTAAAATCGAATTGACCCGAACACCTCCAACGGTGGTGCTACCTACCTCTCAATGGTGGGATGGCACTACCTTAAGGACATTTACACAGACTAATTCCTTAGGGTAGGTAGATGACTCGTAGATACTTGCTCTAATTCAAAACAAATCAAAAACTTCTTTTCACACCGACACTTTGCAAAAAGCTTTCAGAAAACAACTTTTCAAACACTCTTGAAGACTGATACAAGAGTCAAACTGAAATTTTAAACGGAACTTTTTCAAACCCACAGTTGAAAAGCAAACAAACATTTTGAAAACACAAATGAGCAAGTACCTAAGAGCCCATGGATAACCATGGATAGAAAGGGTGCTAACACCTTCCCTTTCTATAAATCTACCTCCCGAACCGAGAACTAATCTCAATAAGGAATTTTTCTGTGCTTTTGTCCTTTCCATTTGGAGAAAATAAAAGACGGTGGCGACTCTTGCTTCCGCGACATTTCGCGAAACCAGCTTTAAAACAGTCAGTTCCAGATCCACCGATCACAGACATCATCACTTTTCACGGGAATAAAGTTTGACATTAGCACTTATAGCTGAAAACAAAGGTTGACATTGGCACTTATGACTGAGAATAAAGGTTGACATCAACACTTATGACTGGGATAAAGGGTTGACATCAACACTTATGGCTGTGAACAAAGCTTGATTTAAGAAATTATGGCTCAGAGTAAAGGTTAACATAAGCACTTATGGCTGGGAATAAAAGTTAACATCAACACTTATGGCTGGGAATGAAGGTTGACATCAACACTTATGGTTGGGATCATAGGATTAAGGTTAGAACTTATGGCTCAAAACAAGGGTTGACATCATGACTTATAGCTAGGAACAAACGTTGACATCAACACTTATGGTTGGGAACAAAAGTTGACATCAGCACTTATGGTTGGGAGTAAAGGTTGACATTAGCAATTATGGCTGGGAACAAAGGTTCACACAAAAACTTATGGCTGGGAACAAATGGTTAACATAAGCAATTATGGCTGGGAAGAAGGGATGACATTAGGACTTATAGCTAGGAACAAAGGTTGACATCAACACTTATGGCCGGGAACAAAGGTTGACATCAGCACTTATGGCTGGGAACAAAGGGTTGCCATGAATACTTATAGTTGGGAACATGGATTGACAACATCAATTATGGTTGGGAAAAAGGATTGACATCAACACTTATGGTTGGGAGCAAAGGTTGAAATCAACACTTATGGCTGGGAACAAAGGGTTGACATCAGCACTTATGGCTGTGAACAAGGTTTAACATAAGCCCTTATGGATGGGAACAAAGGTTGACATCAACACTTATGAATGGGAATGAAGGTGGACATCATCACTTATAGATGGGAACAAAGATTGATATTATCACTTATGGCTGGGAGAGAAGATTGACATCAACACTTATGGCAGGGAACAAAGGGTTGACATTAACACTTATAGCTGGGAACAACGGTTGACAACAACACTTATGGATGGGAATAGAGGTTGCGTCGGCACATATGGCTAGGAACAAAGGTTGACATCAACTCGTATGGCTGGGAACAAAGGCTGACATCAACACTTATGACTAGGAACAAAGGTTGACATCAACACTTATGGCTGGGAACAAAGATTCATATAAGCAATTATGGCTCGGAGCAAAGGTTGACATATGCACTTATGGATGGGAATAAAAATTAACATCAACACTTATGGCTGGGAACAAAGGTTGAAATCAACAATTATGGTAGGGATAATAGGGTTAAGGTTAGCACTTATGGCCCAGAACAAGGGTTGACATCAGGACTTAGAGCTGGGAACAAAGGTTGACATCAGCACTTATGGCTGGGAACAAAGGTTGACATCAGCACTTATGGCTGGGAGTAAAGGTTGACATGAGCAATTATGGTTGGGAACAAAGGTTTACACAAAAACTTATGTCTGCGAACAAATGGTTAACATAAGAAATTATGGCTGGGAAGAAAGGATGACATTTGGATTGACATCTAGGAATAAAGGTTGACATCAGCACTTATGGCTGGGAATAAAGGTTGACATCAGCACTTATGGCTGGGAACAAAGGGTTTCCATCAATACTTATGGCTGGGAACAAGGGTTGACATCAACACTTATGGATGGGAACAAAGATTGACATTATCACTTATGGCTGGGAGCGAAGATTGACATAAGCACTTATGGCTGGGAACAAAGGGTTGACATCAACACTTATAGTTGGGAACAACGATTGACATCAACACTTATGGATAGGAATAGAGGTTGCGTCAGCACTTATGGATAGGAACAAAGGTTGACATCAGCTATATGGTTGAGAACAAAGGATGACAACAACACTTATGACTAGGAACCAAGGTTGACATCAATACTTATGGCTGGAACAAAGGTTGACATCAACACTAATGGCGTGGAACAAAGGGTTGACATCGGCAACTATGGCTAGAAACAAGGGTTGACATCAGCAGTTATGGATGGGAATAAATGTTGACATTAGCAATTATGGTCGGGAATAAAGTTTGACATTAGCACTTATAGCTGGAAACAAAGGTTGAAAATGGAACTTATGAATGAGAATAAAGGTTGACATCAACACTTATGACTGGGAACAAGGATTAACATTAGCACTTATGGCTGGGAACAAAGGTTGACATAAGCACTTATGGATGGGAATAAAAGTTAACATCAACACTTATGGCTGGGAACAAAAATTACATCAGCACTTATGGTTGGGATCAAAGGATTAAGGTTAGCACTTATGGCTGAGAACAAGGGTTGACATAAGGACTTATAGCTGGGAACAAAGGTTGACATCAGCACTTATGGAAGGAACAAAGGTTGACATTAGCACTTATTACTGGGAGTAAAGGTTGACATCAGCAATTATGGCTAGGAACAAAGGTTGACAGAAACAATTATGGCTGGGAAGAAATGGTTAACATAAGCAATTATGGCTGTGAAGAAGGGAAGGCATTAAGACTTATAGCTAGGAATAAAGGTTGACATCAACACTTATGGCTGGGAATAAAGGTTGACATCAACATTTATGGCTAGGAACAAAGGGTTTCCATCAATACTTCTGGCTGGGAACAAAGGTTGACATAAGCACATATGTCTAGGAACAAAGCTTGACATCAACACTTATGACTAGGAACAAAGGTTAACATCAACACTTATGGTTGGGAACTAAGTTTGACATCGGCACTTATGACAAGGAGTAAAGCTTTACATTAGCAATTATGGCTGGGAACAAAGGTTGATTTCAACACTTATGGCTGGGAACAAAGGGTTAACATAAGAAATTATGGCTGGGAACAATGGATGACATCAGGACTTATAGCTAGGAACAAAGATTGACATCGTCACCTATGGCTGTGAACAAAGATTGACATTATCACTTATGGCAGGAAGCGAAGATTAACATCAACACTTATGGCTGGGAACAAAGGGTTGACATCAGAACTTATGGCTGGAAACAAGGGTTGACATTAACACTTATGGCTGGGAAAAAAGGTTGACATCATCACTTATAGATAAGGACAAAGGTTGACATCATAAGTTATGACTAGGAACAAAGATTGACATCAACACTTATAGCTGAGAGAAAAAATTGACACCAGCACTAATGGTTGGGAACAAAGGATTGACTTTAACAGTGATGGCTGGGAATAAGGGTTGACATTATCACGTATGGTTGCAAACAAAGGTTGACATTGAAAATCATGATTGGGAATAAAGGTTGGCAGATGCACTTATGGCTGGGAACAAAGGTTGTCATCAACCCTTATGACTGGGAACAACGGTTGACATCAGCACTTATAACAGGGAGTAAAGGTTTACATTAGCAATGATGGTTGGGAACAAAGGTTGACTTCAACAATTATGGCTGGGAACAAAGGGTTAACATAAGCACTTACGGATGGGAACAAGGGTTGACATCAGGACTTATAGCTATGAAAAAAGGTTAGCATTGGAAGTTATGGCTATGAATAATGGGTTAACATCAGCACTTATGACTGGGAACAAGGGTTGACATCACCAGTTATGGCTAGGAACAAGGGTTGACATCAGCAGTTATGGTTGTGAACAAGCATTGACATCAGCACTTATGGCTGGGAACAAGGATAGACATCACCACTTATGGCTAGGAGCAAAGATTGAAATCATCACCGATGGGTGGGAACAATGGATTAACATCAACACTTAAGGTTGGGAGCAAAGGTTGACATCAACACATATGGCTGGGAACAAAGGGTTGACATCAGCACTTATGGTTGTGAACAAGGTTTAACATAAGCACTTATGGATGGGAAGAAAGGTTGACATCAACACTTATGGTTGGGAATGAAGGTGGACATCATCACTTATGGTTGGGAACAAAGATTGACATTATCACTTATGGCTGGGAGTGAATATTGACATCAGCACTTATGGCTGGGAACAAAGGGTTGACATCAACACTTATGGTCGGGAACAAGGATTGACATCATCAATTATGGCTGGGAAAAAGGATTGACATCAACACTTATGGTTGGGAGAAAAGGTTGACATCAACACTTATGGCTGGGAATAAAGGGTGGACACCAGCACTTATGGCTGTGAACAAGGTTTAATAAAAGCCCTTATGGATGCGAAAAAAGTTTGACATCAACACTTATGAATGGGAATGGAGGTGGACATCATCACTTATAGATGGGAACAAAGATTGACATTATCACTTATGGATGGGTGCGAAGATTGACATCAACACTTATGGCTGGGAACAAAGGGTTGACATTAACACTTATGGCTGGGAACAACTGTTGACAACAACACCTATGGATGGGAATAGAGGTTGCGTCGGCACTTATGGTTAGGAATAAAAGTTGACATCAGCTATATGGTTGAGAACAAAGGCTGACATCAACACTTATGACTAGGAACAAAGGTTGACATCAACACTTATGGCTGGAAACAAAGGTTGACATCAACACTAATTGCATGGAACAAAGGGTTGACATCGGCAACTATGGTTGGAAATAAGGGTTGACATCACCACTTATGGCTGGGAACAAAGGTTGACATTCGCACTTACGGTCGGGAATAAAGGTTGACATTAGCACTTATAGCTGGAAACAAAGGTTGAAAATGGAACTTATGAATGAGAATAAAGGTTGAGATCAACACTTATGACTGGGAACAAGGGTTAACATCAGCACTTATGGTTGGGAACAAAGGTTGACATAAGCACTTATGGCTGGGAATAAAAGTTAACATCAACACTTATGGCTGGGAACAAAGATGAAATCAGCACTTATGGTTGGGATTAAATGATTAAGGTTAGAACTTATGGCTGAGAACAAGGGTTGACATAAGGACTTATAGCTGGGAACAAAGGTTGACATTAGCACTTATGGATGGAACAAAGGTTGATATTAGCACATATGTCTGGGAACAAAGCTTGACATCAACACTTATGACTAGGAACAAAGGTTAACATCAACACTTATGGCTGGGAACTAAGTTTGACATCGACACTTATGGCAAGGAGTAAAGCTTTACATTAGCAATTACGGCTGGGAACAAAGGTTGATTTCAACACTTATGGCTGGGAACAAAGGGTTAACATAAGCAATTATGGCTGGGAACAATGGTTGACATCAGGAATTATAGCTATGAACAAAGGTTGACATCATCACCTATGGCTGGGAACAAAGATTGACATTATCACTAATGGCAGGGAGCGAATATTAACATCAACACTTATGGCTGGGAACAAAGGGTTGACATTAGAACTTATGGCTGGAAACAAGGGTTGACATCAACACTTATGGCTGGGAACAAAGGTTGACATCATCACTTATAGATAAGGACAAAGCTTGACATCATAACTTATGACTAGGAATAAAGATTGACATCAACACTTATAGCTGAGAGCAAATATTGACACCAGCACTAAGGGTTGGGAACAAAGTATTGACTTTAACACTTATGATTGGGAACAAGGGTTGACATTATCACTTATGGTTGCTAACAAAGGTTGACATCAAAAAACATGATTGGGAACAAAGGTTGGCAGCAACACTTATGGCTGGGAACAAAGGTTGTCATCAACCCTTATGGCTGGGAACAACGGTTGACATAAGCACTTATAGCTGGGAGTAAAGGTTTACATTAGCAATGATGGCTGGGAACAAAGGTTGACTTCAACATTTATGGCTGGGAACAAAGGGTTAACATAAGCACTTATGGATGGGAGCAAGGGTTGACATCAGCACTTATAGCTATGAAAAAAGGTTGGCATTGGCAGTTATGGCTAGGAATAAAGGGTTAACATCATCACTTATGACTGGGAACAAGGGTTGACATCATCAGTTATGGCTGGGAACAAGGGTTGACATCAGAAGTTATGGCTGTGAACAAGCATTGACATCAGCACTTATGGTTGGGAACAAGGATAGACATCACCACTTATGGCTAGGAGCAAAGATTGAAATCATCACTGATGGGTGGGAACAATGGATTAACATCAACAATTATGGTTTGGAGCAAAGGTTGACATCAACACATATGGCTGGGAACAAAGGGTTGACATCAGCACTTATGGTTGTGAACAAGGTTTAACATAATCCCTTAAGGATGGGAACAAAGGTTGACATCAACACTTATGGTTGGGAACGAAGGTGGACATCATCACTTATGGTTGCGAACAAAGATTGACATTATCACTTACGGCTAGGAGCGAATATTAACATCCGCACATATGGCTGGGAACAAAGGGTTGACATTAACACTTATGGTCGGGAACAAGGATTGACATCAACATTTATGGTTGGGAATAACGATTGACATCAGCTCTTATGGATAGGAATAGAGGTTGCGTCAACACTTATGGATAGGAACAAAGGTTGACATCAGCACATATGGTTGGGAACAAAGGTTGACATCAACACTCATGACTAGGAACAAAGGTTGACATCAACACTTATGGCTGGAAACAAAGGTTGACATCAACACTAATGGCGTGGAACAAAGGGTTGACATCAGCAATTATGGATGGAAACAAAGGTTGACATCATCACTTATGGCTGGGAACAAAGGTTGACATTAGCACTTATGGCTGGGAATAAAGGTTGACATTAGCACTTATAACTGGAAACAAAGGTTGAAAATGGAACTTATGAATGAGAATAAAGGATGACATCAACACTTATGACTGGGAACAAGGGTTAACATCGACACTTATGGCTGGGAACAAAGGTTGACATAAGCACTTATGGCTGGGAATAAAAGTTAACATTAACACTTATGGCTGGGAACAAAGGTTGACATCAGCACTTATGGTTGGGATCAAAGGATTAAGGTTAGCACTTATGGTTGAGAACAAGGGTTGACATTAGGACTTATAGGTGGGAACAAAGGTTGACATCAGCACTTATGGATGGGAACAAAGGTTGACATTAGAACTTATGGCTTGGAGTAAAGGTTGACATCAGCAATTATGGCTGGAAACAAAGGTTGACACAAAAACTTATGGCTGGGAAGAAATGGTTACCATAAGCAATTATGGCTGCGAAGAAGGGATGACATTAGGACTTATAGTTGGGAACAAAGGTTGACATCAAAACTTATGGCTGGGAATAAAGGTTGACATCAAAATTTATGGCTGGGAACAAAGGGTTGCCATCAATAATTAGTGTTGGTAATAAGGCTTGACATCATCAATTATGGGTGGGAAGAAGGGTTGACATCAAAACTTATAGTTGGGAACAAGGATTGACATCATCACTTATTGTTGGGTACAAAGGTTGACATCAGCACTTATGGCTGGGAAGAAAAGGTTAACATCAACACTTATGGCTGGTAACAAGGGTTGACAACAACACTTATGGTCGGGAGCAAAGATTTACATCAACATTTATGGTCGGGAGCAAAGACTGACATCATCACTTATTGCTGGGAATAAAGGTTGACATTAGCACTTATAGCTGGAAACAAAGGTTGACATTGGCACTATTGACTGAGAATAAAGGTTGACATCAACACTTATGACTGGGATAAAGGGTTGACATCAACACTTATGGCTGGGAACAAAGCTTGATTTAAGCAATTATGGCTCGGAGCAAAGGTTGACATAAGCACTTATGGCTGGGAATAAAAGTTAACATCAACACTTATGGCTGGGAATGAAGGTTGACATCAGCACTTATGGTTGGGATCATAGGATTAAGGTTAGCACTTATGGCTTAGAACAAGGGTTGACATCATGACTTATAGCTAGGAACAAATATTGAAATCAACACTTATGGATGGGAACAAAAGTTAACATCAGCACTTATGGTTGGGAGTAAAGGTTGACATTAGCAATTATGGCTGGGAACAAAGGTTGACACAAAAACTTATGGCTGGGAACAAATGGTTAACATAAGCAATTATGGCTGGAAAGAAGGGATGACATTAGGACTTATAGCTAGGAACAAACGTTGACATCAACACTTATGGCTGGGAACAAAGGTTGACATCAGCACTTATGGTTGGGAACAAAGGGTTGCCATGAATAATTATGGCTGGGAACAAGGATTGACATCATTAATTATGGTTGGGAAAAAGGATTGACGTCAACACTTATGGTTGGGAGAAAAGGTTGACATCAACACTTATGGCTGGGAACAAAGGGTTGACATCAACACTTATGGCTGTGAACAAGGTTTAACATAAACCCTTATGGATGGGAACAAAGATTGACATCAACACTTATGAATGGGAACGGAGGTGGACATCATCACTTATAGATGGGAACAAAGATTGACATTATCACTTATAGCTAGGAGCGAAGATTGACATCAACACTTATGGCAGGGAACAAAGGGTTGACATTAACACTTATGGCTGGGAACAACGGTTGATAACAACACCTTTGGATGGGAATAGAGGTTGCGTCGGCACTTATGGCTAGGAACAAAGGTTGACATCAGCTATATGGTTGAGAACAAAGGCTGACATCAACACTTATGACTAGGAACAAAGGTTTACATCAACACTTATGGCTGGGAACAAAGATTCATATAAGCAATTATGGCTCGGAGCAAAGTTGATATATGCACTTATGGCTGGGAATAAAAGTTAACATCAACACTTATGGCTGGGAACAAAGGTTGAAATCAACAATTATTGTAGGGATAATAGGATTAAGGTTAGCACTTATGGCCCAGAACAAGGGTTGACATCAGGACTTATAGCTGGGAACAAAGGTTGACATCAGCACTTATGGCTGGGAACAAATGTTGACATCAGCACTTATGGCTGGGAGTAAAAGTTGACATGAGCAATTATGGCTGGGAACAAAGGTTTACACAAAAACTTATGGCTGCGAACAAATGGTTAACATAGGAAATTATGGCTGGGAAGAAAGGATGACATTAGGATTGACATCTAGGAACAAAGGTTGACATCAGCACTTATGGTTGGGAACAAAGGTTGACATCAGCACTTATGGCTGGGAACAAAGGGTTTCCATCAATACTTATGGCTGGGAACAAGGGTTGACATCAACACTTATGGATGGGAACAAAGATTGACATTATCACTTATGGCTGGGAGCGAAGATTGACATCAGCACTTTTGGCTGGGAACAAAGGGTTGACATCAACACTTATGGCCGGGAACAAGGATTGACATCAACACTTATGGTTGGGAACAACGATTGACATCAGCTCTTATGGATATGAATAGAGGTTGCATCAGCACTTATGGATAAGAACAAAGGTTGACATCAGCTATATGGTTGAGAACAATGGCTGACATCAACACTTATGAATAGGAACAAAGGTTGACATCAACACTTATGGCTGAAAATAAAGGTTGACATCAACCCTAATGGCGTGGAACAAAGGGTTGACATCGGCAACTATGGCTCGAAACAATGGTTGACATCAGCACTTATGGCTGGGAATAAAGGTTGACATTAGCACTTATGGTTAGGAATAAAGGTTGACATTAGAACTTATAGCTGGAAACAAAGGTTGAAAATGGAACTTATGAATGAGAATAAAGGTTGACATCAACACTTATGACTGGGAACAAGGGTTAACATCAACACTTATGGCTGGGAACAAAGGTTGACATAAGAACTTATGGCTGGGAATAAAAGTTAACATCAATACTTATGGCTGGGAACAAAGGTTTACATCAACACTTATGGTTGGGATCAAAGGATTAAGGTTAGCACTTATGGCTAAGAACAAGGGTTGACATAAGGACTTATAGCTGGGAACAAAGGTTGACATCAGCACTTATGGATGAGATCAAAGGTTGACATTAGCACTTATTGCTGGGAGTAATGGTTGACATCAGCAATTATGGCTACGAACAAAGGTTGACAGAAACACTTATGGCTGGGAAGAAATGGTTAACATAATTAATTATGGTTGTGAAGAAGGGATGGCATTAGGACTTATAGCTAGGAACATAGGTTGACATCAGAACTTATGGCTGGGAACAAAGCTTGACATCAGCATTTATGGCTGGGAACAAAGGGTTGCCATCAATACTTATGGCTGGGAACAAAGGTTGACATAAGCACATATTTCTGGGAACAAAGCTTGACATCAACACTTATGACTAGGAACAAAGGTAAACATCAACACTTATGGCTGGGAACTAAGTTTGACATCGGCACTTATGGCAAGGATTAAAGCTTTACATTAGCAATTATGGCTAGGAACAAAGGTTGATTTCAACACTTATGGCTGGGATCAAAGGGTTATTATAAGCAATTATGGCTGGGAAGAATGGTTGACATTAGGACTTATATCTAGGAACAAAGGTTGACATCATCACATATGGCTGGGAACAAAGATTGACATTATCACTTTTGGCAGGGAGCGAAGATTAACATCAACACTTATGGCTGGGAACAAAGGGTTGACATCAGAACTTATGGCTGGAAACAAGGGTTGACATCAACACTTATGGCTGGGAACAAAGGTTGACATCATTGTTGTACCCCAATTTTTGCCCCTAAGATTCCCCTACCATATCATGTCAACTTGATCATAACAAAATCACATTAGGGTTGGTTCTTCCTCTTTTTTCTATCTCCCATCTTTAAGTTTGCTCTTGAGGAATCTCCAAGCACCTTAGTTGTGCATTTGGTATATGTGTTGATAATTAACCTCTAACCAAAATACAAAAAATATTTGTCTTTGTCTTTGCAAAATTGTGTTTTGTAGGTACCGAGTCAAAGCATCCCACAAATAAGGTTTTCCGGTATTATTTCCCTAAAATCTCTATTTGCAAAAAAATAAAAAAAAATAAAAATTTTTCATTTTTGTTTTCCTGTACAATCGATTGCTCCCATAGTGCAATCGATTGCATAGTGTATTATGCACAATATTTGAGAAAAGTGTATTTTTAGCCTTCAAAAATAATTTTTTTAGTATGTATCGACACATATGTGTTATGTGTCGACCCATGCAAGACAATCAATTATGTCATGTGTTGAAAAGGCAGCTTGTATCGATCCATAGAGGCTTGTGTCGACTCATCCTGTTTTGTATAACTAGCATGTGTCGACACATACATGTTATGTGTCGACTCATGCAAAGTGATTAATTTTGTATTGAGTTGAAAAGGCAGCTTGTATCGATCCATATAGGCTTGTGTCGACTCATCCTGTTTTGTATAACTAACATGTGTCGACACATACATGTTATGTGTCGACTCATTCAAATTGATTGATTATGTATTGTATTGAGATAGCAGCTTGTATCGATCCATAGAAGCTTGCGTCGACTCATGCTGTGTTATACAACTAGAATGTGTCGATGCATACGACTCTTGTGTCGACTCATAGCAGCAAAACACACGTGATTTTTGAAAAAAAGCCAGGAATTTCAAAACTGTCATCTTTTTGGCTCCAATTTTTCTGCATAATTTGAAAATTATATCATTAATTCAATTTTTGGCTCCAATCATCAGTTATGGCTTGGAACAAGGGTTGACATCAGCACTTATGACTAGGAACAAGGGTTGACATCATCAGTTATGGTTGGGAACAAGGGTTGACATCAACACTTATGGCTGTGAACAAGCATTGACATCATCACTTTTGGCTGGGAACAAGGATTGACATCACCACTTATGGCTAGGAGGAAAGATTGAAATCATCACTTATGGGTGGGAATAATGGATTAACATCAACACTTATGGTTGGGAGCAAAGGTTGACATCAACACATATGGCTGGGAACAAAGGGTTGACATCAACACTTATGGCTGTGAACAAGGTTTAACATAAGCCCTTATGGATGGGAACAAAGGTTGACATCAACACTTATGGTTGGGAACGAAGGTGGACATCATCACTTATAGCTGGGAACAAAGATTGACATTATCACTTATGGCTGGGAGCAAAGATTGACATCAGCACTTATGGCTGGGAACAAAGGTTGACATCAGCACTTATGGCTATGAATAAAGGTTGACATTAGCACTTATAGCTGGGAAGAAAAGTTGACATTTACACTTATGAATGGCAATAAAGTTTTACATCTGCACTTATGGCTGGGAACAAAGGTTGACATCATCACTTATGGCTTGAAACAAAGATTGACATCATCACTTATGGCTGGGAACAAATATTGGTGTTGTACCCCAAAATTTTCCCTTCCATATTCTTCAAGATTTGTCAAGAATCATCTTCAAATGGTTCAAGATTGCTCAAGGATTGCACAGTCCAACCACCTCCTAAGACAGCTGAAATTAGGATTATGGTTCTTTCAAGGAACTTGGGGTTTTCAATGGTTCAATCAAGTCTCATAGGCCTATATACATTCTCTAGCACCTACATGCCAAGTTTCAAGACTCACAATGCCAATTTGCACAGTCAAAAGCCTCATTTGATCCACAGTCAACTGCAAGGGCAAAATGGTCATTTTGCAGTCAAAAGTCAAAAATTTTGGTCAACATCTTATTTGGAGTCCACAATCATTATTGGATCAAGTCTTGATCATGATTCCACAAGAATGGCTCAGAAATCATCAAGATGCAAATAGTTACTATTTTTGGACAGTAGAAAAGTCAATTGTATCTTGACCAGGGCATAACTTTTTCATGGTTAATCAGAAAAATCCCATCCAATGTTCATTTTGAAGGGGATGACATTTCCTACAATCCATCTTCACATTCCAAGTCCAATAAATGCTCTCATAAAAAGTTATCAATTTCTACATTATAGGTCAATTTCAAAAGTCAATAAAAATGCACTTTAAGTCAAAGACCATAACTTGAGATTGGTAAATCCAAATGACATGGGACCAAAGGCATTGGTTAGAGGACTTCAATACCTTTCCAAAATGTCCAAGAACATGTTCATATGATAAAAATTGAGCAAGATATGCATTGGAGAAGTTGGGAAATGTTTTGAATTTGCAAAAGTCAACTTTGCTCAAAACACCTCATTTTTGCTAATGGGCCTCAAATTTCTTCTTGAAACTTTATCCATGGCCTATGCACGACCCATCAAGCTTAATTGAATTATTTTCTTATTTTTATTAATTAATTGGATTTTTAATTGATTTTAATTCATTTAATTAATTTAAATTGTAGGAAATACAAAGATTTGATTTTTCAATCTTTTTGTGAAGCAAATGTGGTCAAGATATGCTGGAAAATTCGTGCACAAATCAAATATGCAAAAATCTCCAAGTTTGGCAACTTTTTCCAATCATGAAGATTCAAAAATATTTGATTTTCAATCAAATATTCAATCATCATTCCAAGGGATTTTTGTGCAAGATTCTGACCTAAATCCATTCCTCTATAAATATGCAAGCTAACTCTAATCAAGCACACGTGAATAAGATGCGAACAAAGCCATAACCACATTGAAAAAATTCAAGAAAATTGCAAAACTGATTTCCATATTCTAGCACGATTCAAAGGCTTTTGTGGATTCTAACACATTGCGGGGAGTGTGAGGAACGTGTAGCAATCAAAACCAGGCCTTAAAGCTACAAGAATCATCAAGAACAGTTTAACGGTTTACCACTTTTTTTCAGAATCGTATTGCTTATTTCATGCATATTTAACATGATTTATTGTATGTTTTGCATTGCTTGAATCCATATGAAGCTAATGGCGTAAGTTAATTGAATTATGGTGTACAGAATCACAAGTTACCATGGATGAATTCTACGGTTCATAAGCCTTCAAATTGGGGCTTTGCAATACAAGAAAAATTGAGCCTCATAAGACCCATGACTGAATTCGTTAGGTCAAGAAGAATCCAAAGCCACCATCGCGAAATATTTATGTAGCCTGTAGCCCTAATCGCTATTATTCGTCATTGCATATTGTGGGGGTTAAAACCCCCGCTATCTAATGTTTGTTTTTGCAGAATGAACGAAGAAGATGATGAGGTGTGGATGTCTCATTGGTCAGTTCAAAATAAGCGCGCGTTTTTATGTTGTTTACAGCATATTTATTAATTCTTAATATAATGTTTGCTTATTGTTCTTATACCAAACGCGTGCAAATGGCTTGGTGGTTGATGTGCTGGTTTGGAATCATTGGGACCTGGGTTCGAATCCCAGGTCCCCCAAATATTTGTTTCTATTTTTCTTCATATGATTACATGCAGGCTTCAGGAAGTGTTCCACCATATACCTCCAAACATCAACGCGCCGTGTGGCTTCAGGCATGAATCCAAAGGCCAAGATGGAGTGATCACCATACTCCAAGTCAACCATGCGCGTGGGGGATCTCCAAAGTCAAATAGGCTTGTGTACAAATGGGCTTCAGAATTTCCAAGATCACCTCCTTAATGGGCCAACACCCCCCCTGGTTTCATTATTTTCTTATTTTCTTTCTCTTTTATATTTTATTTTAATTAGTTTACTAATTATTATTATTATTATTATTTAATTAACATAATTATTATTTTCATAATAAATTCAGAAAAACTAAAATAAAATATAATATTTATTATTATTTATTAATTTCACCTTTAATTTATTATTTTTGTAAATAAATATAATTAATTAATTTAGTTGTTTTAATTAGGTTAACTTTAATTATTTTCACAACAAATAAAATAAATTATAATTAGGGTTTTCTTTTTGACAATTTTAATTTCTTTTTTATTTATTTCATTAAAACATAAAAAACTCCAAAAAATACTTTTTTCTTTTAATTAATTAATTAATTAGTTTTAGGTTTAATATTAATTAAATACAAAAAGGACAAAAACTTCTTTCTTTCTCAAAAAGGGTCAAAACCCTAAGGACTTCTCCGATTTAATTTCTTTTCGCGCATATTATTTTTGATCCTATTTATGTAATTGCTCCGAGAATGTAATAGCGTAATTAGGACTTTTTATCGCTTTCTTTATTTTCTCGCATTTATTTTCCATGGGTTTGTTTTTGGCGATGTAAATACCCGACGCCTTGTAATATCGTAGATTTACTTTCCGCAATTTACTTTCCGCACAACTATTAAATGCTAGATGTATGTTAATTAGGCTATGCATGACAAGACTTGTATGAAATTAAAATCAACTCGTAGCTCACCATAACATGTGTAAAGATAACTTAACATGAAACCTGACACACTCGCACATACCACTCTTAGGGTACGCCTCACTTGGTTGCCTCGACGTGGTCTTTGAGTATAGGGTGTTTTAGAGGTCGCCCTCTTGTCTAAAAGATCCAAGTTGCCTCGAAACGGTTGCCTCGGATAAAAAGGATCTAGGACATTAGGGTTACCGCTAAGGCGTCCTACTATTGCTTTGGTTACCGCACATGTCCCTATAATCGAATTGACCCGAAAACTCCAACGACGGTGCTACCTACTTCTCAATAGTTGGATAGTACTGTCTAAAGGACATTTACACAGCTTAATTTCTTTTGAGTAGGTAGAGGTTCTAAGGTACTTGCTCTTTCAAAACAAAAACAACTTTTCGCACTTACACTTTTCTCACAAAAGTTTTCAAACAAACACTTCATGACACTCTTGAGGACGGATACAAGAGTCAAAATGAAGTTTTCAAACAAACTTTTTCAAAACCCACAAACACAAGAAAAGCAAAAACATTTTGAAATCATAGTGAGCAAGTACCTAAGAGCCCGTGGATAACCACAGATAGAAAGGGTGCTAACACCTTCCCTTTCTATAATCTACCTCCCGAACCGAGAAACATCTCGAAAAGGAATTTTGTTGTGCTTTTGTCCTTTCCTTGTTGGAGAAAATAAAAGACGGTGGCAACTCTTGCTTACCGCGACATTTCGCGAACTAGCATTTCAAAACAGTCAGTTCGATTTCCACCGATCACAGAACTGGCAACTCTGCTGGGGATAATATTATAAGTGAGTTGTACCTTAGGATTAGATCATTCTATGTTTTCAATTGTATGCCTTGTTTGCTTTAATATTGTGGGCTTGTATCAGAGTTTTATAGATCCTAACCCGGATCTGGGGAATACCCTTTAGGTAGCAATAAACTGTGAGGGACCTGTCCGGCGTAGACCGACACGGGTGAAGCAGTAGCTACGTTGGTGTGACACCTTGGTCTGTACCGATATCCCTTGTGTTGGAACGAGGAGAATATGGGTCTTCTGAGGGGTCATTAAGCACCAACTGACCTTAGAACCTTAAATTGACCCAACTTGGCCATAGAACAGTAGCAGTATGCTACACTCATTGAGGTTAAACTCTCGCGATGGTTCCCGCCGCAAGAAAAGGTTGTGAAGCTGGAGTTATGACCGATTGAGGGTAGTCAGTGATATTGAGATCCTCTAAGAACCCGGTTACTATTTTCTAGGACAGGTCTTAACCAACTGAAACTGAAAGAGGGTAGTACCTAAACTTCATGCCAACCTGAAATCTAAGGGCTCTTTTGTGTGACTTGTGTGCCTTCAAACTTGAACTACTTGCACATTCTTGTTATCTGACACGTGAGTTCCTTGCAGGTTTTGTTTACAGTCCTTAAGTCGGACTTATTACAGGGCTTACTTACACCTCACACCTTTGCATCCACGTACATAACATCATACGCATCATAACATCATACCATAGCATTTCCTTAACCATTTCAAGGATCTTAAGGGTTTGTGATGCAGGTCAGGATGAACCAACTGTCTAGAAAGGGGCAAAGGGGATTTATTTTCCTCTAGCCAAGGTTGTTTGGAGATCAAAGCATGATAACTTGAGTCAGGGGCTATGACCCACTCGATATGGTGAGCCTTGACCCTTGAAGAAGGACTCTCAGCAACAGGAAGTTCCTTCAATCAAGCTGCAAATTCAGATTCTAACAGTTTCTTATTTACCCCGCGAGATCCTTGAAAACATTGCATACATATATCATACATATCATTGCATAACAGGTCATCCGATACAGGTCTCTCATGTTCTCGCTGTTTATTTCAGCAATGGCTTTCTAACAAGACAACCAGGATCTTCATACTCAAGAGACTCAGTTCATGAAAATCTTCCTAAGCCTATCCAAGGGGCGGGAAGATTTAAGAACACTCCTCATGGGGAATTTGGTCAAGAAAAGTCCTGAAGACAGTAAGGATGAACGACTGAAACATCTGCAAGCTGAGGTAGGCGCAATGAGAACTCAGATGCTCGGGAGCAAGAAGAGTTGAGAACCGTGATCAACCAGCTTCATCAAGACAGATACAACAGTATGAAGCAGATAGTCGAGGCTGAGGATCAAGTCATTAATCAACTTCCGAGAAGTCAAAGGTTTGGTTTGATGAAGAAGGGACCTCTCCAGGGTGCCACTACCTCACAGGTCCAACAACAGCCTGACCATAAGCAATGGGCTACTCTGAGGCCGTTTACCAAGCTCAACATGTCGTTATCCCAAGCTTTGCAACACCTGTTGAACTTGAATCTGGTGACGTTGGTAGAACCTCACCCGAATCCTAAGACTTCTTCACCCAACTACAATCCTAATGCCAGGTGTGCATACCATTCTAACAGCCCGGGGCATGATACTGACGACTGTTGGAAGTTGAGGTACAAAATCCAAAACCTGATTGATGAAGGAGCATTGGAGTTCGCACAAGATGGTCAGGCTGAGTTCTTCTACTATCCCTCCAAGGTTCACCATTTTAAGTGACAAGTCCTGAGAAGAGAAGACTTTTTGTTCATTGGAATTTTCAATTTGTAATTTCCTTTGTTCAAACATTTATTGTCATGGCAAACTTTATTATTTCATTAATGCATCGCATATGTCTGTTTTGAATCAATCCATTCGTATTCACTATATTCAAATTCTTTCATTTTTGTGATGTCAACTCTCGATTAAAAAATTCTAAACCTTTTGAGGGAGGATGACGAAAACGATACCATGATCTTTACAGTATGCTTTTGAAGAGACCCCGCTGATGAAGTACAGGCATTGTTTCAAATCCTAAACAGTGGAGTTATAAGGAAGATAATCCCTAGTCAACCCCTTTGAGCCAAAGAAGTTGTAGTTTTTCTTTTCACGCAAAAATTAAAACCCTTAATTATAACCTGGGGCAGGGTAGTTTTCTCAGTTGATCCAGGTGCACAATGAATGGCATCAAAGGAGCCCTTCCAAAACAAAAGACAGTGATGGTTCCGAATAATCATAAAGACAGGCAGTCATTATCTCTCAGAAATAAAAGCCCATTAAGTCAAAACCTATGAAGGAGACTTACAAAACTGGGGCATCCCGCTGACTGTAATCACGAAGAAACAGTTCAGGCAAAAAACAAGGATAATAAAAACAAAAAAGAAAGAGGTCTTACAGACTCCCAACCAAATGACTGCCTATTCAAAATAAACTATCAGTATCCGAACCATCACCGGAATATCAGAACAAAGACTCAAACAAGATCTAATGCACGATTAGCTGAGTTTAGGATCGAAGAACATCACGAAGAACGGGTGGGTACAAATAAAATTTGAGCCTTTATCCTTTGTTTCTTAAACCGTGAACCAGACCACGTTATAACCCTTAAAAGTCCTAGCTGAAGCATGGGTTAGTTCGAAAGCATACTGTTACAAAGGTATCCTGACTCCTGTAGGGCTCGCTGTAAAATCCTGAGTTGACATCACATTTTACAAAAATTCGCTTGTTTTACTGAAAACTGCATTTTCAAAAAAAACTTCAAGACAGACATAAGCTTTGCATTTTTAATATAACATTGTTTGCATATGACTTTTGTTCAAACAGCAGAGAAATTCGCACGATGATTATCTAGTGAACAAAAAAACCTTTTCAACAAAAAGGATCACGTCAGGTGGAAAAAACACTTCCAATCAAGGGGCACGGCATGATCATTGTCTATCATCTGGGGCAGTCCAGTCAAGATTCAAAGAATCTCTCAAGATGCCAAGTAGCCATGGCAAATCTCCGTCTGAGTCACTTGGGGCATTGGACATGAATTTCAGCAACGAATCTTGCATGATCAAACGAACATCTTCTGGTAGTCTGGCAACACAACACTACTGACAGTGACAACTCCCTACACTCTGAGAACGTGGACATAGTCAAAAAATACTGCGCATAATCAAAGACCCGCTAGGTCGACTGGCCTAGGCAAAAATAAGGGCTTCCCGGCGAACCAAAAGGGTTCGGGCAAAAATGAGGGATGAAAATGAAAAAAACTGTACACCCGGCAAGTCGAAAACCTGAAAAGGCGGCTTGGGCAAAAATGGGTATCCCGGTGGACTGAAAACCCGAAAGGGCGGTCCAGGAAAAAAATTAGGGATCAAAGCGTACGACTATGTTCCGTCATCTCGTCACTGGCCTACCAGAAGAAGATTTGTCAATCGGCAGTTATCAAGCACCTCATAGGCCTTCTTCTCCCACAGAAACTGGGGCAATAAGAGTTGTCAGAACTGTACACGCTGCTCTGTCCTCAAGGTACCAAGGTAGACTCAGCTAAAGAATATGACCAAGATACCTTCACTCCTTGCAGAGTAAGATAAATCAGCAATACTCTCCTCAAGCAGAGTTGGTCTCCCATCAGCCCTAAAAAGGCACAATATCTCCAGTAAGTCAGCAATACTCTCCCCCAAGCAGAGTTGGTCTACTATCAGTCCTAAGGAAGTTGGGTATCCCCAGAAGATCTTAATATTCCCTAGCGGAGTATACAGATATTCCTCAGCAAGCATCCCCGGCAGTCTTAATATTCCTCGACAAAAATATAAGATTGTTCCCCGGCGGAATACAAGATACCCCAGTGGAGCCATTTCCTCAAAAGGTTTCCCCAGGAAAATTGAATCATCTTACCCAATAGATTCTGGAAGCTTCTCCCCTGCAGAGTACGAATATCTCTCCCCAGCCATATTCAAAGGTTATTCCCCACCAGAGTCTAACTGGGTTATCCTCAGCAAGTTGCAACGGAAAGATCGTCCTCAGCGAAGTTCTTTCTATCCCCCTGCGGAGTTCATCAAAGTCCCCAACAGAGCTTATCGACAGAATCCCCAGCGGAGTTATCGTTAAATCTCAGCGAAGTATCTCTTCCCACAGAGTAATTCCCCACAGAGTAATCTCTTCATCAGGTTTATTCCCCAACAGAGTCATCTTCTCCTACCGGTTTAGTCTTGCAATCATCTTCGTTCATCATCCCCAGCGGAAACGAAGGACTCTACTCTTCAACATCAGCCCAGGATTTAACAAGCTCCTAGCATTCATCAAGGATTTATTTTCCCAGACGAAAATACATTCATAAACATTTCACATTTCATATCTCCTATTTACATACATGATAAAGTGCATACGACACAATCTCAGTTATTTTTGAGAACATCATGACATCATGCATTTCATACATCATGACACTGCATACAACTAATGTTTTGCCTTTTCAGGGAAAGGTCAATCAAAAGATGATTACGACCAACCTTTTTGAGTTCCAGATCAACACCTGTATCTAGCCAGGAAATATATGTGGACGATTGATTGTAGATTCGATACCTGTATCTAGCCAGGAAAGTTATCTACATGAAGAGATTGAAGATCAATACCTGTATCTAGCCAGGAAATCATCGTTCTTTCTCAGGTCAGAGATCTACACCTGTATCCAGCCAGGAAAGCTATCTCGACCAACCTTTTTGAGTTCCAGATCGACACCTGTATCTAGCCAGGAAATATCTGTGGACGATTGATTGTAGATTCGATACCTGTATCTAGCCAGGAAAGTTATCTACATGAAGAGATTGAAGATCAATACTTGTATCTAGCCAGGAAACCATCTTTCTTTCTCAGGTCAGAGATCTACACCTGTATCCAGCCAGGAAAGCTATCTCGACCAACCTTTTTGAGTTCCAGATCAACACCTATATCTAGCCAGGAAATATCTGTGAGCGATTGATTGTAGATTCGATACCTGTAACTAGCCATGAAAGTATCTGCATGAAGAGATTGAAGATCAACACCTGTAACAGGCCAGGAAATTATCTTTCATTCTCAGGTCAGAGATCTACACCTGTATCCAGCCAGGAAAGCTATCTCGACCAACCCTTTTAAAGTTCCGGATCAACACCTGTATCTAGCCAGGAAATATCTGTGGACGATTGATTGTGGATCTATACCTGTATCTAGCCAGGAAAGTATCTGCATGAAGAGTTTGAAGATCAACACCTGTAACAGGCCAGGAAATTATCTTTCACTCTCAGGTCAGATATCTACACCTGTATCCAGCCAGGAAAGCTATCTCGACCAACCCTTTTAAAGTTCCAGATCAACACCTGTATCTAGCCAGGAAATATCTGTGAGCGATTGATTATAGATCTATACCTGTATCTAGCCAGGAAAGTATCTGCATGAAGAGATTAAAGATCAACACCTGTAACAGGCTAGGAAATTATCTTTCATTCTCAGGTCAGAGATCTACACCTGTATCCAGCCAGGAAAGCTATCTCGACCAACCTTTTTTAAGTTCCGGATCAACCCCTGTATCTAGCCAGGAAATATCTGTGGACGACGGATTATAGATCTACACCTGTAACTAGCCAGGAAAGTATCTACATGAAGAGATTGAAGATTAATACCTGAAACCAGACAGAAAAACTATCTTTCTTTCTCAGGTATGCAAGTTCTCGCTAAGGAATCTCTTACACGATCGACACCCCTGGATGGCATCTTTAAGCCCATCTCCACAACTATCCGTTACATTTCCAGATGGCATCTATAAGCCCATCCCCGAAAAAAGTTCTGTCACATCCCCAGATGGCATCTATAAGCCCATCCCCCTATCCATCATCTCTCCAAATGGCATCTGTAAGCCCATTCCCGACATCACATTGCTGATACCACACTATGCGAGTGCAAATTTCTGGGCACTCTAGTGTTCAATCATCTTCCACCTTCGGATCACGAAAGGCACACAAGCCAATCTACATCCTCAGGTTTAAGAAGATTGAACAGGGGCAACTGTTGTGCCCCAAAATTTGCCCTCCCATATTCTTCAATATTTGTCAAGAATCATCTTCAAATGGTTTAAGATTGCTCAAGGGTTGCACAGTCCAACCACCTCCTAAGACAGCTGAAATTAGGGTTATGGTTCTTTCAAGGAAGTTGGGGTTTCCAATGTTTCAATCAAGTCTCATAGGCCTATATACATTCTCTAGCACCTACATGCCAAGTTTCAAGACTCACAATGCCAATTTGCACAATCAAAAGCCTCATTTGATCCACAGTCAACTGCAAGGGCAAAATGGTCATTTTGCAGTCAAAAGTCAAAAATTTTGGTCAACATCTTATTTGGAGTCAACAATCATCATTGGATCAAGTCTTGATCATGATTCCACAAGAATGGCTCAGAAATCATCAAGATGCAAAAAGTTACTATTTTTGGACAGCAGAAAAGTCAATTGTATCTTGACCAGGGCATAACTTTTTCATGCTTCATCAGAAAAATCCCATCCAATGTTCATTTTGAAGGGGATGACATTTCCTACAATCCATCTTCACATTCCAAGTCCAATAAATGCTCTCATAAAAAGTTATCAATTTCTACATTATAGGTCAATTTCAAAAGTCAACAAAAATGCACTTTAAGTCAAAGACCATAGCTTGAGATTGGTAAATCCAAATGACATGGGACCAAAGGCATTGGTTAGAGGACTTCAATACCTTTCCAAAATGTCCAAGAACATGTTCATATGATCAAAATTGAGCAAGATATGCATTGGAGAAGTTGGGAAATATTTTGAATTTGCAAAAGTCAACTTTGCTCAAAACACCTCATTTTTGCTAATGGGCCTCAAATTTCTTCTTGAAACTTTATCCATGGCCTATGCACGACCCATCAAGCTTAATTGAATTATTTTCTTATTTTTATTAATTAATTGGACTTTTAATTGATTTTAATTCATTTAATTAATTTAAATTGTAGGAAATACAAAGATTTGATTTTTCAATCTTTTTGTGAAGCAAATGTGGTCAAGATATGCTGGAAAATTCGTGCACAAATCAAATATGCAAAAATCTCCAAGTTTGGCAACTTTTTCCAATCATGAAGATTCAAAAATATTTGATTTTCAATCAAATATTCAATCATCATTCCAAGGGATTTTTGTGCAAGATTCTGACCTAAATCCATTCCTCTATAAATATGCAAGCTAACTCTAATCATGCACACGTGAACAAGCTGCGAACAAAGCCATAACCACATTGAAAAAATTCAAGAAAATTGCAAAACTGATTTCCATATTCTAGCACGATTCAAAGGCTTTTGTGGATTCTAACACATTGCAGGGAGTGTGAGGAACGTGTAGCAATCAAAACCAGGCCTTAAAGCTACAAGAATCATCAAGAACAGTTTAACGGCTTACCACTTTATTCAGAATCGTATTGCTTATTTCATGCACATTTAACATGATTTATTGTTTGTTTTGCATTGCTTGAATCCATATGAAGCTAATGGCGTAAGTTAATTGAATTATGGTGTACAGAATCACAAGTTACCATGGATGAATTCTAGGGTTCATAAGCCTTCAAATTGGGGCTTTGCAATACAAGAAAAATTGAGCCTCATAAGACCCATGACTAAATTCGTTAGGTCAGGACAAATCCAAAGCCACCATCGCGAAATATTTATGTAGCCTGTTGCCCTAATCGCTATTATTCGTCATTGCATATTGTGGGGGTTAAAAACCCCCGCTATCTAATGTTTGTTTTTGCATAATGAACGAAGAAGATGATGAGGTGTGGATGTCTCATTGGTCAGTTCAAAATAAGCGCGCGTTTTTATGTTGTTTACAGCATATTTATTAATTCTTAATATAATGTTTGCTTATTGTTCTTATAACAAACACGTGCAAATGGCTTGGTGGTTGATGTGCTGGTTTGGAATCATTGGGACCTGGGTTCGAATCCCAGGTCCCCCAAATATTTGTTTCTATTTTTCTTCATATGATTACATGCAGGCTTCAGGAAGTGTTCCACCATATACCTCCAAACATCAACGCGTCGTGTGGCTTCATGCATGAATCCAAAGGCCAGGATGGAGTGATCACCATACTCCCAGTCAACTATGCGCGTGGGGGATCTCCAAAGTCAAACAGGCTTGTGTACAAATGGGCTTCAGAATTTCCAAGAACACCTCCTTAATGGGCCAGCACCCCCCCTGGTTTCATTATTTTCTTATTTTCTTTCTCTTTTATATTTTCTTTTAATTAGTTTACTAATTATTATTATTATTATTATTTAATTAACATAATTATTATTTTCATAATAAATTCAGAAAAACTAAAATAAAATATAATATTTATTATTATTTATTAATTTCACCTTTAATTTATTATTTTTGTAAATAAATATAATTAATTAATTTAGTTGTTTTAATTAGGTTAACTTTAATTATTTTCACAACAAATAAAATAAATTATAATTAGGGCTTTCTTTTGACAATTTTAATTTCTTTTTATTTATTTCATTAAAACATAAAAAACTCCAAAAAATACTTTTTTCTTTTAATTAATTAATTAATTAGTTTTAGGTTTAATATTAATTAAATACAAAAAGGACAAAAACTTGTTTCTTTCTCAAAAAGGGTCAAAACCCTAAGGACTTCTCCGATTTAATTTCTTTTCGCGCATATTATTTTTGATCCTATTTATGTAATTGCTCCGAGAATGTAATAGCGTAATTAGGACTTTTTATCGCTTTCTTTATTTTCTCGCATTTATTTTCCATGGGTTTGTTTTTGGCGATGTAAATACCCGACGCCTTGTAATAGCGTAGATTTACTTTCCGCAATTTACTTTCCACACAACTATTAAATGCTAGATGTATGTTAATTAGGCTATGCATGACAAGACTTGTATGAAATTAAAATCAACCCGTAGCTCACCATAACATGTGTAAAGATAACTTAACATGAAACTTGACACACTCGCACATACCACTCTTAGGGTACGCCTCACTTGGTTGCCTCGACGTGGTCATTGAGTATAGGGTGTTTTAGAGGTCGCCCTCCTGTCTAAAAGATCCAAGTTGCTTCGAAACGGTTGCCTCAGATAAAAAGGATCTAGGACATTAGTGTTACCGCTAAGGTGTCCTACTATTGCTTTGGTGACCGCACATGTCCCTATAATCGAATTGACCCGAAAACTCCAACGACGGTGCTACCTACTTCTCAATAGTGGGATAGTACTGTCTAAAGGACATTTACATAGATTAATTTCTTTTGAGTAGGTAGAGGTTCTAAGGTACTTGCTCTTTCAAAACAAAAACAACTTTCCGCACTTACACTTTTCTCACAAAAGTTTTCAAACAAACACTTCATGACACTCTTGAGGACTGATACAAGAGTCAAAATGAAGTTTTTAAACAAACTTTTTCAAAACCCACAAACACAATAAAAGCAAAAACATTTTGAAAACATAGTGAGCAAGTACCTAAGAGCCCGTGGATAACCATAGATAGAAAGGGTGCTAACACCTTCCCTTTCTATAATCTACCTCCTGAACCGAGAAACATCTCGAAAAGGAATTTTACTGTGCTTTTGTCCTTTCCTTGTTGGAGAAAATAAAAGACGGTGGTGACTCTTGCTTACCGAGACATTTCGCGAACCAACATTTCAAAACAGTCAGTTCTATTTCCACCGATCACAATTGGCATCAACACTTTTTGTTGGGAACAAATCTTGACATGAGCACTTATGGCTGAGAACAAAAATTAACATCGGCACTTATGACTGAGAATAAATTTTGTCATCAACACTTATGGCTGGTGTTGCAGTAGAACTGTTTAAGACTAGACTTACACAGATCAAAAAAAAATCGCCACTGTTCTTTATTGTTTCCAAAGGAATGGGAAAAGAGCGAATAACCCAAAAGAGGGGGAAAGATTCAAGGTAAAGGGGTTGGTTATGCAAAGGGAAGGTATTAGAACCTTAAACATCTACGGTACTCCGCAGGAATCTCTTTGAAAAATATGTAAACACAAGTGTGTTGGTTAATTTTATAAGATAAGACATCATTGTCATTGTCCGTGTGGAAAACATACTTACTACCCACAATCATGAGAAAGGAGAACTTGCATCATCTCAAAGTGGAGGATATGGCTTGGATTTTAAAATCAACAATGCCTCACTCAACACCCAAGTGGAAAATATCTCACTTTGCTACATATCGTAGAAGTATAGTTGTTTGCATCACTACAAGGATTGACAAAAGTCCAATCTTTTGAGAAAATTTTTTAAAGTAAAAAGCCAAAGTGGCAAAGTGGTTGGAAATGAGATTGATTGACTTCTAGTCTTCTCACAAAAAAGACAAGGTATTATTTAAGTTGATTGAATTTTATTTATGAAAAGGTTTTGAAAATGCATGGACCTAGGTCGAAGATTATTATGAAAGTGGTTCAAGTTTAAAAACAAGAAGAGTTTTCAAAAGGAGAGAGAAGATTTTTGAAGTTAAAGAAGATGGGAGGAGAAGAAGAGACTACCCTAAATCATGAGATAAAAGCTAGGGAGAAGAACCATATAACCAACAAGAATCCAATAATTGACATTATGAGTCAAGATAGAATTCTCATTGTATGGATTGAAACCAAGCAAGCAAAGATACTAGACCTCTTGAAGGAATCAAACTTCAAGTGTATTAAGTCTTCACAAAAATTGGGCAGAGTAACTGATGTATATGGGTGAATTCTAGATTATAAACAAAGTATGTAATCATAATAACCTGCACACAAAACAAACAAATAACCCAGTGTCTTGAGGTAAACCTCAAGAACTCCAGACAAAATATCAATTAAGGTCACGAGGTCTCCAACATAGGCCAAGGTTTCTAATCCTAAGTCCAAGAAGTCCAATACTCCATAATGCCAAGGATAGTAACCAAATAGTCCAAGTATCATTAAATTATTTTTATGGTTCATGTTTATTATTAAGTATCTTAAAAAAGAAAAGCTCAAGTGAGCAAAATAAAAATGACAAGAATATAAAGGGCTCAGGTGAGCAAAAATTAAAAGTAGCATGAAATATAAATGTTAAAGTAAATGGTGCATAAAGTAAAGAGCATAAAATAAAGCATAAAGTAAAAGCATAAAATAAAATCTATTGTCAATAATTAGTGGTTAGTTGGATGACCATCTTGAATCTTGCATTTGGAATTCATTAGAGGATTGGTAAAACCAAAGCCTTTACACAATGAATTGCATTTGCTTTATGTCAAGTATATCATCCATTTAAGAATCCTCAATGTAACATATAAATATCAATGATGTTTAAGTGATCCGCGTTGACCAAAATTGATGAAGATCCATCATAAGAATTGTAGAACTAAAGCCTCCACACAATGAATCTCAGGTTATTGGATCAAAGGCTTCAAATTAACATATTGGGCTTGCAATCACAAGTTTGGGCCATGAATGATCGTTTTCTCTAATCAGGACAAAATTTAGTGCTATGTTAAGCAATCGTAAGTGGACTTATATAGAAGTCACACCTATTTTGAGGACGGTCAATATCAATCTATGCACCATTTGTTTTGAGACATTATATAGAGATCATGCTCCAATAACACTTAGTGCAATAAGAAAGGGATAAGATGAAGAGGGGTGAGAAAGAATATACAAACCATTTTTGAATTAAAATTTAATCAAATTATTATTAAAATCATTTATCCATTTTTATGGAGTTATACTCAGCACCATGGATCCAATGATGTTAATAAAGTTCATGATCAAAAATTCAATCCAAGATCAGCCAGAAAATAATACAAAATAATATTACATTTAATATATGCATTAAAAAGGGTTTTAAAATGTTTTAAAATAAAAATAGGAGAGAAAAATATCAACTATGTTCAAATTAATCAAGAAAGATTAAGTAAGACCACAAAAAAATCAAAAATGATCTCAAATCTCTTTATAAAATTTTTGGGAATTTTTTAAAGTCAGAAACTATTTTTAAAATTATAATAAATGAGTAAAATAAACCAAAAATGATAAAAAATAACAAAGTCAGAAATAAAAAACAAATGAGGTCACCAATATTTGTCACAATATCTTTGGAACATTCCATTTTTTTTTAGAATTTAAAAATGCATAAATGTATTATTAAACATTTAAAACAATTTAAATAAATTGAAAATTTATAAAAAATATCAAAACACAAAATAAAATTGTAAAAAAATAATAATTTGAAAGAGAAAAAAAAAATTCATAATTTTTTCCCAAATTTTTTGGACTTAAAATGAACTTTCTAAGATTTTTTTGAAGTTTAAAACAATTTAAATTTAAAAATCAGAAAATAAAATAAAGTAAAAAAATTGTGGACCAACGGATGAGAGTCAAAATGCGTTAGTAAGCTAATCCAATGGATCAGACGCGCTGTGCATATCATGGCCATTAGTGAATAACAAACATGATCATAAATTAAATCAGATATTCAAAAATTTCAAATGGCGTTGTTTCATTGGTTGAAGGATGACACGTTGGTCATCTTAAACCTCCATCCAGTCTCAAATCGAGCTTGCTCAAACTGTAAAATTAGAGCACGGGACCGGTACCATTCACTTCGTCTCATCAAGACGAAGAAAACCACACCTTCACAAAACATTTATACAAACAGTAGCTCAAGCAATTTGGAAGGAATTTTAAAATTCATGGCCAAAACGTGTTTCCAGTTAAAAGAAAGTGTTGTGACTAGAAATAGGGCAATGAGAACTTCACAATGATATCAAAGTTTGGAAGAATTTATGGAGAAATCTACCTATTGAAGTTAAGTTGCAGAGCTCTGTAAATGGACTTGGTCAGATCAATTCAGAAGGTTTCAAGGCTCAATTCTTCTTCTGTAAGCTTCGAGGAAGATCAAGGAAGGTGAACTGATATAAAAATGGATTGAAAAAGGCTTGAACAATGATTTCGAAGTTGTAGAAAAGTGAGTTATGGAGTGAGTTTGGCAGGGTGCTTTTTGTTTTTCAAGCTTCAGAAAATGAATGGGATAGCTCATGTATTTATAGGAGAAGCAAATGGGATCATAAGGAAGTGTGAATGATTCAATTTGGAGGGAATTTGTGTGGGTTCTAATTTAGATGGAAGTGTGACTTCTCTTTTGTCAAAACGCATCCAAAATGCGCGTTTTAATGAACTAATCCACTTGGGAAAGTTGCCTAATCATGTTTAGACCCAAAACGCGTGCTAATTTGAGGGTTAGAAGTTGTAACATGAAATTTAAATTCTAACTTATGATGAAACTTCAACTCTAAGTTACCACTTTTGAAACAATGGCATTCTCAGCTCAAGGGGTCTTAAGGCATGGTTCTTGATGCTTTAGAAAGATGAGATTACAAGCTTTGCAATGGGAAAAGAATGGAATCAAATGGATGTTTGAGCTGAAATTTGCAATGAGTCAAAGTTGGGGGAAAGGGTTATTTTTCATACTTAAAAATATTTCAAGTTTTTCTTCAAAAGTGACCTATAATGGTTTGCATCCAAACATGGCCTTCCTCTAGGAATTTTCTCTTGACAAAAAAATATGTCATGAAATACACCTCTTGAATGGGAAGGAATAAAGTAACTTCGTCCGTTTTCTCACTTTGGACATAAAAGAAGGAATAAAGTACACATTCTCAAGATCATTGTGGAAAAAGAGTGGGCTCAAGGTGATAAAAATTGACCAAGTTATGATCATTTGAAGTCACACATGGGAAGTTGGGGGTTCATCTGGAGGACTTGTAATCTTTCTTCATTATCAAGTTTCTTCCACATGAAAACTCCTTGAAACTTTTGAATTGATTTGTTAATAATCCTTTTAAGTGAAGGATGTTTTTGGAATCACTCAAAAATACCAAAAGATGAGTAAGATATACTTCTTTGAAGTTCAAAACCCTAGCTTGTAGATCAAGAAAATGCTTTGAGGAACATTGACAATTTTAAACAACCTTCTTGTACCAACACTTTTTATTTGTAGATAGAAGTTGTTGAGGATGATAATGAGAACTTATATCAATTAAAACCACTTCCATATCTTGAGAATTGAGAGAAATATGCACTTGTGACCAATGGGATCAAGGTCTTGTCCAACCATGACAACTTCTTCAATGAACCCCTTGTACTTCTGAATCAATCTCGATAACTTTGAAATGTGGTGAACCAAAATAAACCTTGCCATACCATTTCTTCCAAAACAACTTCAATGGTGAGGTTTGAATTTCTCAAGCTTTATTGACTAGGGCATGGAAATAAACTCACAAAAGAAAAACAAGTCAAGGTGCTTGGTGATTCCTCAAAGAGAAAAGCTAAAGATAGGGAGGAGACCTGATAAAACCTTCCCGGGGGAAACAAAACTTCCCAAAATTACTAGAGTTCGTCCATTCCTGGGATCACCACTTTTATTTTTCTCTTGAATCACGAAATCTAAAGTAAAAGTAAGTTGTAAATTCTTTTGAAAAATAATTTTGTTATTTAATCTTTTTGCTTTGAATATTATTATCAATAATAAATGGAGTCTTTGTAAGCTGAATAAAATAAAAATTACAAAGAATTGGGTAAAAGCTCAAATTTTATTGATAGAATGGTAGTCTACGAATGGCGAGACTCCACGGATGATTACAAAGTTCGGAAAATGGTAATATATAATGGAAAAGATACATTGAGATACAATGATCACTATTTTGGCTAACAACTTTGAAATTCTGAGCAGCAACTTCCGTTTAAGTATGGTGAGGATCCAAGAAGATTGTTTCTTCAATGATCAAGTCTTGTCTGATGTAGTTTCTTGCCAAGCAAGTCCCTAACTTTTGCCTAAGCTGCCCTTGCGGGTTTTCAACTTAGCGGGAAATTTTATTCTCTTTATGTCTCTAATTTTTTCCTAGACTTCCCTTTCTGGTTTTTGGCCTACCGAGACGCTCCTTTTTGCCTAAGTCGCCCTTTCGGGTTTTCAACTTACCGAGCTATTCTTTTATCTCTTTATGCAAAGTATTTATTGACTGCATCAGCATTCATGGGACGTGGGAACTCCTCGCCATCCATAGTTTCAAGAATTAATGCACTTCCAGAGGAGGCTTTCTTGACAACATATGGGCGTTTAAAATTGGGAGTCCACTTTCCCCTAGAATCATTGTTAAAAGACACGATCTTCCTGATCATGAGGTTGCCTTCTCTGAATTCACGAGGTTTGACCTTCTTATCAAAAGATTTCTTCATTCTCTTCTGATATAACTTCCCAAGACACAAAGTCGTCATTCTCTTCTCTTCGATCAAATTCAATTGGTCAAACCTGTTCTGGACCCATTCAGCCTCTGACAACTTGGTTTCCATTATCACACGCAAAGAGGGAATCTCAACCTCGATTGGGAGCACCACTTCCATTCCATACACAAGGGAGAACGGGGTTGCTCCCGTTGAAGTGCGGACAGATGTATGATATCCATGTAAAGCAAAAGGGAGAATTTCATGCCAATCTTTATAAGTAACAACCATCTTCTGGATGATCTTCTTGATATTCTTATTAGCAGCTTCGACTTCCCCATTCATCTTCGGCCTATACAGAGATGAATTATGATGGACAATCTTGAATTCTTCACAAAGTTCTGTCATCATCTTGTTCTTCAGAATCGAGCCATTATCTGTGATAATTTTGCTCGGCACACCATACCGACATATGAGATTATTCTTAATGAAGCGCACTACCACCTGCTTAGTAACATTAGCATATGAAGCAGCTTCCACCTATTTGGTGAAGTAATCAATTGCTATCAAGAAAAAATGGTGTCCATTCGAATCTTTGGGTATAATTATAATCATGTCAATACCCCACATAGAGAAGGGCCACAGGGAAGAAATAACATTGAGAAGTGTCAGAGGCACATGAATCTTGTCCGTATAAATCTGGCATTTATGGCACTTCTTTGCAAATCTGTAACGGTCAGATTCCATTGTCAGCCAATAGTAACCTTCCCTTAGCATCTTTTTAGCCATCAAATGTCCATTGGCATGAGTGTCAAACGAACCTTCATGAATCACATGCATCAACATGTCTGCTTCGTGAATAACCACGCATCTGAGCAAGACCATGTCATAATTTCTCTTGTAAAACACATTTTCACTGAGGAAGAAGCTGCTATACAATCTTTTGAATGTCTTTCTATCTTTATTCGATGCACCAATCGGGTATTCCTGAGTCTGGAGAAAATTCTTGATATCATAATACCAAGGTTTCTCATCTGCTACCTCTTCTATTGTACACACATGAGCGGGCCTATCTAGTCGCCAGACTATAATTTGAGGTATATCATTCCAAGTGTTCACTTGATACTTAGATGCCAGAGTTGCCAGAGCATCTGCCATTTGATTTTCGTCTCTGGGGATGTGATGGAATTCAACTTTATTAAAGAAGGGTAACAATCTTCTAGCATAATCTTTGTAAGGGATCAAGTCAGGGTGACAACTATCCCACTCCCCTTTAATCTGATTTATTACCAAAGCTAAATCGCCATACACATCTATAATTTTAATTCTAAGATCAATAGCTTCCTCGAGACCCATGATACAAGCCTCATGTTCTGCCTATTATTAGTACAATCAAATTTCAACAATGTAGTAAAAGGAATGTGTGATCCGCGTGGAGTGACAATCACAACACTAATTCCTTTACCATAAGCATTCACAGCTCCATCAAATATCATGCTACAGTGAGATTTAGGATCAAGACCTTCCTCAGGCAACGGTTCATCCCAATATTTCACTTTCAGAAACATCACATCCTCATCGGGGAAATCATACATCACACACTAATAATCATCAATTGGTTGGTGAGCAAGATAATCTGCCAACATGCTTCTTTTAATAGCTTTTTGAGTGCGGTATTCAATGTCATATTCAAATAACAGCATCTGCCAGGGGCAATTCTCCCAGTAAGAGCAGGCTTTTCAAAATGTACTTGATTAGATCCATTTTAGAGATCAACCAAGTAGTGTGATTCAACATATACTGCCATAAATGTTTTTCCGCCCAGGCCAGAGCACAACATGTCTTTTCCAGCATGGAATACCGCGATTCACAATCAGTAAACTTTTTACTGAAATAATAAATGGCATACTCTTTCTTCCCTGTTTCATCTTGTTGTCCTAGAATACAACCCATGGAATTATCTAACACTGTCAGATACATATTCAATGGTCTTCCTTCAACAGGAGGGAGCAAGATAATAGTTTCAAGCAGATATTATTTAATACTTTCAAATTCCCTTTATCAGACATCTGTCTACACACAACCTTGATATTTCTTTAACAACTTAAAGATCGGTTCACACGTTACAGTCATGTGGGAAATGAATCTGGAAATATAATTCAAACGCCCGACGAACCCTCTGACTTGCTTTTCAGTTCTCGAGGCTGGCATTTCTTGAATTTCTTTGACTTTATCAGGGTCAACTTCAATCCCTCTCTGGCTAACAATGAAACCCAACAATTTCCCTGACCGAACACCGAATTTACATTTATTTGGATTCAAGCGGAGACGATACTTCCTCAAACGCTGAAACAACTTGAAAAAAGCTTCCACATGCCCTTCTTTAGTATGGGATTTAGCAATCATATCATCAACATATACCTCAATTTCCTTGTGCATCAGATCATGGAATAGGGTTGTCATAGCTCTCTGGTACGCTTCACCAGTGTTCTTCAACCTGAAGGGCATCACTCTAACAGAATGTTCCCCAGGTTGTGATAAACGTTGTTTTTTCCATGTCCTTAAGAGATATCCTTATTTGATTATACCCGAAAAATCCGTCCATGAATGAGAAAACTTTGAATTTTGTTGTGTTATTCACTAACATATATATGTGTGGCAATGGAAATTATCTTTTGGACTAGCTTTATTTAGATCTCTGTAATTTACGCACATGCGAACTTTTCCGTCTTTCTTCGGTACTGGCACAATATTGGAAATCCACTGAGGGTACACTTATGTCACAAGAAAACCGACACTAATCTCCTTTAGAACTTCTACTTTAATCTTCACTTCCATATCTTGGTGAGTTCTTCGCAACTTCTGTTTGATTGGAGGGCACTCTGGCTTCAGCGGAAAATGGTGCTCTATAATATTTGTATCTAAACCAGGCATATCTTGGTAAGATCAAGCAAAAATATCCACATACTCTTTCAACATCTCAATCAACATGCTCTTCACATCAGGATGCAGTAATGCTCCAATCTTGATTTCTTTCGGATCTTCTTCTGAACCCAAATTAATTACTTTCAATGGCTCTTTATATGGCTGAATGGCATTCTCCTCGCACTCAAGCAACCGTGAGACCTCTTCTGGAATCTCATCATAGTCTTCTTATTTGGCCCCATACACAGGACATTCAAAGTTGGGAAAGGGTGCAGGGTCATTGTATTCAACGGGTTTTTTAATTAATCTGCACATATGATTTATGATTGCTTTTAGAAACTAACACATATAACAAGTGATCATGCATATTGAATTTCAGTTATTATTTATTTTGAAAGGTTTTTTCTGATTACCATTTTCCAAGAAAAAAGCAAAAAATAAAAACACAATTTGGGAAACAAAGACAACTTTTATTATTGATTTTAAAAATCAAAGCAAACAGATAAGCCCATACAATATCACTACTTTCACCTTGGGTAGAGTGAAAGCTTTTCAAAAAGATTAACAAAAAAAAATTACTTTGAAACATGTATGCAAGAGGGAACATCAATGGTGATCCAGTTCTGAAGCCTAACTCCGTGCGTCACATAATTTGGCATTTTTGGCTCTACTTCATCTTCCTTAATGGCATTAATCTCGGAAACAGCTGGATGAAGATAACCCCTGCTATGAAATATGTCTTGATACTTGCCTGCAACAGACTTCGACTTCATGCTCTTGCCTTTATCATTCTTTACAAAGAACCCCAAGCCAACTCTATTCTTGTTTATAGGTGGATCAACAATCTGTCCATATACTTCATTATAGCCATTATGCACAACCTGCTGAGCATCCTTAAACGAAGCCATAGAATTCTCATTTCCTCTTATATTATCAATGGATAAAGCTTGGAACTGGGTTCCAACAGCAGCTTCATCTACCTCCACAATGATGAAAGAGGACAAATGAGATATCAATAATGCATGTTCTCCATTTATAATTACCACTTTTCCTTCACGCACAAACTTCAACTGCTGGTGTAAAGTCGAAGTGACAGCCCCTGCCTCATGTATCCACGGTCGTCCCAACAAACAGCTGTAAGAGGGTATAATATCCATGACCTGGAAAGTAATCTGAAACAAATATGGGCCTATATGAATAGGCATGTCTACTTCACCAATAACAGATTTCCTTGATCCATCAAACGCTTTCATAATAATTCCACTTGGGCACATGGGAGTTCCTTGATATTTCAACTTCATAAGCGTGCTCCTCAGTATAACATTCAATGCGGATCCATTATCAATCAGCACATTGGATAGTGAATCATTCTTGCAGTTCATAGAGACGTGGAGGGCCAGATTATGATTCCTTCCTTCATCGGGCAGTTCATCATCGCAAAAATTCAGGCTATTACATGATGTAATATTCCCTACCATACTGCTGTATTGGTCTACAGGCATATCACTTTCCATGAAAGCTTGGTCCAATACCCTCATCAAAGATTCTCTATGAGCAGCAGAGTTCATCAATAAAGCCAAGATAGATATTTTCGAAGGAGTCTGCAGTAGCTGATCTACAATTCTGTAGTCGCTCCACTTGATTATCTTCAAAATATCATCCACCTCTTTTTCTAGCGTAGCTTCACTAGATTCCACCACTCCCTACTTGGGTTCAACTTTTTCAACAATTTTCTTTCCAGTACTAACATATCTACAAACAGCTGGTGCAAATACACGAACGTTGCGGGTCACTCTACTAGTCTCATCAATATTTCCCACATTAGGCATTGGCTGGATGGGAACTTCCACACCATCCTTTAAAATTGTAGCATTAAATTTGTAGGGTACAACCTTGTCTTACTTGTAGGGGACAAGACCCGACAAACTAATCACCAATGTAGTAATAGCTGGCTTTCCATGATATTTAACTTCAAAAGGGGTGGGTGCACCAACACAAGGCACAACAACATTTACCCACTCTTTAATGCATTCAGTCATTATAGAGTCATCTCTAGAAAACATATCTTCATCTGAGGAGAAGAACTCATCCGTAGAGGCATACTCATCATCTGACTCTTCTTCAGCCAAACAAACCTCAACCTCATTAACCTCGTGGTAATTATCCCTTTGGCATGTAACGTTGATAGTTCCATTATCCAATAACAACTAAATAAATTTCCTTACAATTAAACATCCTCAGGAGTCCCGGCAATAAATTCGACAAGATCCATACTGATGTTCTACCTGACCAGCCACATGGCAGTAAATAACATGCAATTATACAAGATCCTCATTCATATGTTCCACATCAAAGATTCTGAACTCTCCAGGATATCCAGAAACCATGTTTACTTCTTCTTCATACTCTTCCCTAGGCCTGGTTATGTAGATGAGGCCCTCATCCATCATCTCCTGCAAATCAGCCTTTATCTTGTCACAACCCTGTATATCCGTACTGCAAATAGCACAACTTCCATGGTCATGCGTATAATAGCTAAATTCACAGAGGTTTGCATGCATTTTTACCAAATCTCCTCTAACCAATTTAATATAAAAAATCCGGAAGTCGCCTGGACAACCAACCACCATGTTCACAGCATTTTCTCCTTCATGCTTTGGCAAAGGATTATCTTTTACATTAGGGCCAACATCTTTGAAGGATAAGATACCAGACTTCACCAATTTTGTACTTCAGTTTTCAAAGGATACCAGTTCTCAACATTGTGCCCTGGTGCTCCATGATGAAAAGCGCATGTTTGGTCTGCCTTGTAATACCAAGGCAATGGTGATGGTATAGCGGGAGGTGGTCTTGTCTGACTCAACTTCTTCTGAATTAACGCTGGGAGTAATTATGCATAACTCATAGGGATAGGGTCATAACTCTCCCTTCTCTGATTATACCCTTGATTCCCTTGATAGGATGGTCTCTGATAAGCAATGGTGATTGGAGCTACACCAACAATTAGAGTTAATGAGGAGACTTATTGATGACGCTGATAATTTCTTCTAGGAGGATTAACCCTCCTCTCTTGCATAACAACATTTCTATCTCCTTCCTTCTTTTTGGTAAACCCATAGGATGGTTTCTTCATACTTCCGTAATTTTCAGTTTTTGTTAAACGGCCTTCTCTTACAACCTGTACTAAACAGACACCCATTCCCACCATTTCAGTAAAGTCACTTGGCGCACTCGCTACCATCCTCTCATAGTATAAAGCACCCAGAGTCTTCAGGAAAAGCTTACTCATCTCCTCTTCCTCTATGGGAGGAATCACTTGGTCGGCTACCTCACGCCATCTCTGTGCATATTCTTTGAGTGATTCCCTGTCCCTCTGAACCATGGCCCTGAGTTGATCACGGTCAGGCGCCATGTCCATGTTATATTTGTATTGTCTGATAAATGCTTCTCCCAAGTCATTGAAAGTATGGATATTGACGTTGTCCAAACTCATATACCACTTCAACCCAACACCAGCAAAATTATCCTAAAAAAAGTGAATCAACAGACGTTGGTCATCAGTGTGGGTAGACATTCTTCTTATGTACATCACAAGATGAGCATGAGGACAAGTGTTGTCCTTGTACTTCTCGAATTCCGGGACTTTAAACTTCACAGGTATCTTGATATTCGAGACCAAGCATAAATCATTCACATTCTTCCCGAACAATTCCTTTCCCCTGGGGGCCTTCATCTCCCTATGCATCTTGTCAAACTGATCTTGAAAATCATCCATTCGATCTTAGAGACCCAATCCTTCACTTGGTGGAGGAAAATGACTATACATATCATCATTAGCAAATGGCACTATATTCACCGAAGGAGGTGCGGCAGGAGTAGCATGCACCACAAGAGGTGTAGGAGTAATAGTAGTCTGAACAACTGGAGTAACTTGAGGACCAAGATTGAAACCTTCAGGCACAAAGTTCTCTGGAATTCACCATGGACAACCTTGATGCATCCGATTCTGAACAACAACTGGAATGGCAGACACAGGAACAATTGGAGCTTCAGTAGCAATCGGTGGCTGATTCTGAGCAGCCACCAGAGATTCCATCAGAGAAGTAAGATTGGCCATGCTGGACTTCATAGCAGAAACTTCCTCGCGCAGATCACGATTCTCTTGTTATAATTTTCCCATCTTCCTTCTGGAATTAGCTCAAGTATTGTAGTGGTGAGACAGCTTGCTGAATGAAGTAAAGAAGCTTGGTAAGACACCTGAATATGCATACTAAATGCAAGAACACATTTGAAATACTGAAAATTTTTATTATAATAACTTCAAAATGGATTACAAGTTTCAATAATCCCAAGTACAAGATGAAAATAAATTCTAAAACCCTAAGAAGTAAAGCTGATGGAGATCACTCCATACGCTGGCGCTTCCCTGTAAGCCTGGAAAATCTGGGCCTTCAACCTCTGGTTTTCTTCCGCATATCTGGTGGCAACCTCCTTCCAATCACCTGAATCATGAAGTGAGCAACTAGCATCTGACTGAGGCTTAGAGGAAAATAAATCCCCTTGCCTCTTCATGGTCTCTACAGCCCGACTCTCAATAATCTCAGTCAAGTGGTCTTTCTCCTTCAAATATGCTCTATAGGAAATCTCTAAAGTTTGGCACTTATTCTTCCAAGCTTCCTTTTCTTGATGCATCCTGACTAAAGCAACCTTTAGCTCTTCCACATCATCCAATAAGGGATGTGTGGTCTTCACAAACAGATCAGGCATAAGTGCTTCCCGGGAATACGATATCTTTAATTGAATAGCTCTCATTTAGACCCACTGGAGATAAGGCTCCAAAGAAACAACCCCCTTAGGTCCCCAAGTCTTTCCTACTCTTCCCTAGCTTCCTTATGGTCTTCTCCATCCTTCAGGAAGAAACTACTTGTGATCGGTGGATCTGGAACTGACTGTTTAACGCTGGTTCGCGAAATGTCGCGGAAGGAAGAGTCGCCACCGTCTTTTATTTTCTCCAAATGGAAAGGACAAAAGCACAGAAAAATTCCTTAAAGAGATTGCTCTCGGTTCGGGAGGTAGGTTATAGAAAGGGAAGGTGTTAGCACCCTTTCTATCCATGGTCATCCATGGGCTCTTAGATACTTGCTCATTTGTGTTTTCAAAAATGGTTTGTTTGCTTTTCAATGTGGGTTTTAAAAAAAGTTTCTTTGAAAATTTCAGTTCGACTCTTGTATCGGTCCTCAAGAGTGTTTGAAAAATTGTTTTCGAAAGCTTTTTGAAAAGGTGTCGGTGTGAAAAGTATTTTTTGATTTGTTTTGAAATTTAGAGCAAGTATCTAGAGTCATCTACCTACCCTAAGGAATTCGTCTGTGTAAATGTCCTTTAAAGTAGTGCCATCCCACCATTGAGAGGTAGGTAGCACCACCGTTGGAGGTGTTCGGGTCAATTCGAGGTTCGGGACATGGTGATCACCAGAGCAATGGGAAGACACCTTAGAAGCTACCCTCATGCCAGGTTCCCGGATCATGAGGACTTACTAAGACATCCTCTACTCGACGATCACCTTTCGAGGCAAGGCAACAGTAAGGCGTACCCTAGGGGTGGTGTGTGATTCGTGTGTCAGATTCATTTATTTATCTTGTTCATGTCAAAGTGATCTATGCGTTTGTTTTTTATTTTATCATTCATTCTTGCATGCAATAGTTAACAATTAAAAGAGCGAGAAATATAAAGTTCCTAAACTATTACAAAGGCGCGGGTCCACATCGCCAAATTAAAATCCAGGACCCAATTTGACAGAAGGTAAATAAAGTGCGAGAAATAAAATGTCTGAGTTTACAAGGCTTTGGGAGAGTTACATTAATATTATAAGAAATAAAATAAAATGCGCGGATTGGAATTAAAATTGGAAGCGAGGGCGTTGGACCCTTTTTAATGAAATTAAATTAAATGATTAAATTAATTAAATTAAAATAAAAAGAGGAAGTTGTTTTTGAGATTTTTTTGGATTTTATGGTTTTATATGTGAATTAAATGAAATTAACTAATTAACCCTAATTCTACAACTTTTATTTATTAAGAAAAACATGTTAAAATTTAAACCTAAAATTAAATTAACTAATTAATGGCAATTTGATTTATAAAAATAAATAATTAATTATTAGTGAAAAGAAAAGAAAAAGGATAAAAATTGATTAAAACCCTAATTCTACAAATTTTTAATTTATTAATAAAAGATATTAAAAAGTAACCCTAGAATAAAAACTAATTAATTGATACAAGACTTTATTTACAAAAATATTAGTTAAATAAAATATATTTAATTTTTGTCTTTTCTGATTTTTCTATTGTTTTTATATTTTTATGAAAATAAATTGGTTTAAAGAATTAAATTAAAAAAACTAATTAAAACAAAAATAGAAAAATAGGAGAAAAGAATGAGAAAGGCAAACCATGGGGGTCTGTCCCCAATATTGGAGGTAAAGTCCAGCATCTTTGGCCCATTGACCTTTGACCTGGTTGACTTCCCAGGGTAGCATGCATATGCGTTGACTCATGTCCATTATGTTCTTCAGATCATGCTCCTTGGATTGATCTTGGTAAGCACGTGGAAGGCTTGATATTATGGATGTATGATGCACCCTTATAGTGAAACTGCACAGAAACGCGTTTAGAAAAATAATATGGAAAGAGGTGGGGGACCTGGGATTCGAACCCAGGTCCCAGGGATTACCAATCAAATGCCTTGCCAGTGGAACCAAACGCGCGCTTTGTTTATAATGTAACCAACAAATAATATCAATCAAAACGTGCGTTAGTGGACATTTTTAGCGCGAAATTTAAATGGACCAATCGCTGCCTTACACTTCATCATCTTCTTCCTTAATGCGCTTTTGCCTGAAATATAAAAAGGGTTAGCGGGGGTTTTGAACCCCCCCAAAACATGCAGTTTTCAATAATAGCGAATAGCTCATCTTGGAATATAAATTGGGCGCGAGCATTGCATTAGAATCGTCCCAGCTTTCTAAATCCAACCATGGTATTGAGGTGTCTCAATTTTACAGTATGTGAAAGTTCCCAAATTGAAACTTGAAGAACCTTAGCTGGCTTTAATGGTGAAATCACGTACAGTACATAAAAACTCAATCAAATTATAGGGTTAGCTTCAGAATCATCCAATTAGTATGAATCCATAAAAAAAATGCAATGGAAATGCTTGAATAGTAAAACATGATTATGCATAAAATTGAAAACAGTTTGAGTTCCCTATACCAATTCTGGATGTTAGGGATATGGAAAAATATCCAGTTAGCTTCAGTAACACTTTTGCAAGCTATTGAGATTAATCTTGGCCTCTGAATCGTGCTGTAACCTAGTTTTCAGTGTTTGAAATTTTAGGCAAAAACACAAACTTTGTTATGCTTTTCTGGCGCAGCTTTGTGGTTATCAGCACTAGGGTTAGGTTTGCACATGTATAGAGAACGAATTTGATCAATAATCCAAGCCCATAGCCTTGCTTTTAATGATTTTCAAGATTTGATTTTTCAAGAATCTTTTCCAATATTTCTTCATGCATATTTGCTTCAAATCATGTCCAATCACCATAATTCTTTCCAAATCTGATCATGCACGAAATCTTAAGCCTATTCCATGCACAAAAAGATTTAAAAAGTTAGGTTTAGTATTTTTCATATATTTTAATTAATTAAATGAATTATTAGCATTTAAAAATTCAAATAAATAAATAAAAATGATGAAAAACTTCCCTTTGGGCCAAATGGTCGTGCACATGCCTTGGATAATGATTTTTGGAAGAAAAAGAGGCCCATTAGCATTTTTAAGACTTTTGAAGCAATGTTGACTTTTCAAAATATCCAAAACTTTCCCAACTTCCACAAGGCATATCTTGCTCAATGTTTAAGCTTTGCTCATGTTCTCTGACATTTTGGAAAGGTCTTTGAGTCCTCTAACCAATGTCTTTGGTCCCATGTCATTTTGATTTACCAATCTCAAGTTATGGCCTTTGACTTAAAGTCCCTTTTTGTTGACTTTTGAAAATGACCTATAATGTTGAAATTGATAACTTTTTTTGAGAGCATTTATTGGACTTGAAGTGTGAAGAGGAGTTGTAGGAAATGTCTTTATCTTCAAAATGAGCTTTGGGTGGAATTTTTCTGATAATCCATGTGAAAGTTATGCCTTGGTCAAGTTACAGTTGACTTTTTCAACTGTCCAAATATGGAAACTTTTGCATCTTGAGATATTTTGAGCCAAGCTTTGAGAATCATGATCAAGCCTTGATCAAATGATGTTTGTGGCTTCAAAATGAGATGTTGACCAAAAATTTGAACTTTTGACTGTCAAATGACCATTTTGCCCCTACAGTTGATTGTAGTGCAATTAGGGTTTTTGACTGTGCAATCTTGTGCTGTAAGTATTGAAACTTGGTATGAAGATGATTGACCATGTTTGTAGGCATGTGGGACTTGATTGGACCCTTGGAAACTTCATTTTCTTTGTCAGAACCAAAACCCTAGTTTTTGACTGTTAGGAGGCCCTTGAACTGTACAACCCTTGGGGAGACTTTGAAGCTTTGACTTTGCAAATCTTGAAGAATATGGGAGGGAAAATTTTGGGGTACAACAGTTGCCCCTGTTCAATCTTCTTAGACCTGAGGATGCAGATTGGCTGACGTGCCTTTCGTAATCCGAAGGTGGAAGATGATTGAACACTAGAGTGCCCAGAAATTTGCACTCACATAGTAGTGTGATGGTGGAATGGGCTTATAGATGCCATTTGGAGATTGATGAATAGGATGATGGGCTTATGGATGCCATGCTGAGAGATGATGGATAGGTGGATGGGCTTATAGATGCCATCTGGATGTTGATCGCGTAAGAGATTCCTTAGCGAGAACTTGCGTACCTGCAAAAGAAAATGATTACCTGACCTGTTACGGGAGCTGGTCTTCAAATCCTTTGTATAGATGTGTCCTGACTGGTTACAGGAGCTGAATCTGGAGCTTCAAAAGGTGATGAATGAACCAGGGATGGTTACTACCTCAACAGGAACGGTGAGAGAACCTTGGATGATTACTACCTCAACAGGAACGCTGAGAGAATCTCGGGAGATTTCAACCTCAACAGTAACGCTGAGAAAATCTGGGGACGATTACTACCTCCGCAGTAACGGGGAGAGAACCATAGGTGACTTCTACCTCAACAGTAATCATTGAGAGACTCTTGGGCGACTTCAACCTCAACAGTAATCATTGAGAGAATCTTGGGCGACTTCAACCTCAACAGTAATCGATGAGAGAATCTTGGGCGACTTCAACCTCAACAGTAATCATTGAGAGAATCTTGGGCGACTTCAACCTCAACAGTAATCATTGAGAGAATCTTGGATATTTTCTACTTCAACAGTGACGCTGATAGAATCTTGGGGCGATTACTACCTCCGCAGTAACGGGGAGAGAACCACAGGCGACTACAACCTCAACAGTAATCATTGAGAGAATCTTGGATATTTTCTACTTCAATAGTGACGCTGAGAGAATCTTGGGGCGATTACTACCTCCGCAGTAACGGGGAGAGAACCACAGGCGACTACAACCTCAACAGTAATCATTGAGAGAATCTTGGATATCTTCTACTGAGTCTTTATCAGGAAAATCTGTTAGGGGTCGATTTAGCTGGACTAGAGAAGGCCTTGGACTGGATAAGAAACAGAGAAATCTTAGGGTCGATTTAACTGAACCGGTCTAGGTCTTGAAATCTTCAACTGGATAAGAAACAGGGAGATCTTAGGGTCGATCTGACTGAACCAGAGAAGGCCTTGAATGGGATAAGAAACAGAAAAATCTTAGGGTCGATTTAACTGAACCGGTCTAGGTCTTGAAATCTTCAACTGGATAAGAAACAGGGAGATCTTAGGGTCGATCTGACTGAACCAGAGAAGGCCTTATGACTGGATAAGAAACAGAAAAATCTTAGGGTCGATTTAACTGAACCGGTCTAGGTCTTGAAATGTCTTCAACTGGATAAGAAACAGGGAGATCTTAGGGTCGATCTGACTGAACCAGAGAAGTCTTGAAATATAGTTGAGAACTTAACTGAATCTTTCCTGAAAGGTAAAAGTCAGTCGTATGCAATGCATGATATGGATCAAGCAATGATGTTCTCAATATAAATGATATTTGTAAGATATGATGCGTATATGCATGCTATAATGATGTATGTGATGTTTAGGAATGTATGTTTGTCGTCTAGGAAAATAAATCCTTGACGGGTGCCGGGAAGTCCCTCCTGGGCTGATGTTGGAGAATAGATTTTTGCTTCCGCTGGGGATGATAGTTGCAAGAATACCGGTAGGAGAAGATAACTCCGTTGGGGAATACGCTTGGCGAATGGATTACTCTGCGGGGAGAAAAGTACTCTAGCGATCTTGCTGAGAAGCAATATTCTGTGGGGAGAGAGGTACTTTGCTGGAATGCTGATGGTAATTTTGCTGGGGATACCCTTGTTGTGTTAGAAGTGTTAATAGACTTCGCTGGGGATAAGAAGACTTCGTCGAGGACGCTCTTTCCGTGGCTTTTGGCTGAGGATAACCCAGTTATATCCTGGTAAGGAAATAACTCTTTGAATAAAGCCGGGAGACGCGTTCATGCTCTGCAAGGATAAGCTTCCAGAATCTACTGGGGATAAGTTTTACCGCTTGGGGAGATGGATTCCAGCTTTCCTGGTGAACTGGGTTGGATTCTCCTGGGGAAGTTTTGATATGCTGGGGAAGTAGCTCCATTGAATATTTGGTATACCGCTGGGGAACAATCTTTAGGTCAAGACTGTCGGGGATGCTTGTTAAGAAAGTTCGTATATTGTACTGGGAAATATTGAGATCTGTTGGAGGATACCCAACTTCCTTAAGCCTGATAGTGGCTTGGCTTGAGGAGAGTGTATTGACTTGCTGACTCACTCTCTGGGGGATTAAGATATACCGGTTATGGTCTTCAGCTGAACCTACCTTGATACCTTGATGGACAGAGAAATTAGATTGCTTAGACCATTCATTATTGCCCCTGTTTCTGGCGTGAGGGAAGAAGGTACCTGTGGAGGTGCTTGATGACTGCCGATTGACAAATCTCCTTCTGGTAGGCAAGTGACGAGATGATAGGACATAGTCGTACGCTTTGATCCCTAACTTTTGCTTGGACCGCCCTTTCGGGTTTTCAGTCCACCGGGATACCCATTTTTGCCCAAGCCGCCTTTTCAGGTTTTCGACTTGCCGGGTGTACAGATTTTTTCCATTTCATCCCTTATTTTTGCCCGAACCTTTTTTGGTTCGCCGGGAAGCCCTTATTTTTGCCTAGGTGTGTCAACCTAGCGGGCCTTCGATTATGCGTAGTATTTTTTTCGACTATATCCGTGCTTTCAGAAGGTAGGGAGTTGTCCCTGTTAGAAGTGTTTTGTCATGCCACCAGAAGGTGTTTGATCAGGCAAGATGCGTTGTTGGAATGCCCCAAGTGACTCAGGCGGAGATTTGCCCCAGGCTATTTGGCCTTTGAGAGATTCTCCGAATCTTGATTGGATTGCCCCAGATGATGGACAATAGTCATACCTGTCCCTTGATTGGAAGTGCTTTTGTTCACTAGGTATTCATCGTGCGAATTTCCCTGCTATTCAAACAAATATTCATATGTAAACAAAGTTATGTTAAAAATGCAAAGCTTATGTCTGTTTCGAAGTTTTTGGAAATGCATTCTTTTTCATAAAACAAGTGAATGTTTGTAAAACGTGATGTCAACTCCGTATTTACCGTAGGCCTTAAGGAGTCAGGATACCTTTCGTAACAATATGCTTTCGAACTAACCCATGCTTCAGCTAGGACTTTTAGGGGTTATAACGTGGCCTGGTTCACGGTTTAAGAAACAAAGGATAAAGGCTCAAATTATTTGTACCCACCCATTCTTCGTGATGTTCTCCAAACCTAAACTCAGTTGATCATACGTTAGACCTTGTTTGAGTCTTTGCTCTGATTTTCCGGTGACGATTCGGATGTTGATAACTTATTTTGAATAGGCAGTCATTCCTTTTTTGTTGAGGGTTTGTAAGACCTCTTTCTTGTCTGATTTTTGTTATCCCTTTCTTTTTGCCTGAACTGTTTCCTTTTTTGGAATTACAGTCAGCGGGATGCCCCAGTTTTGTAAGTCTCCTTCATGGGTTTTGACTTAATGGGTTTTTTATTTTTTGAGATAATGACTGCCTTTATTTATTGATTATTCGGAACCATCACTGTCTTTCTTTGTTTTGTAAGGACCTCTTTGGTGCCCTTCGTCATGCACTTGGATCAACTGAGAGACTACCCTGCCCCAGGTTATGATTAAGGGTTTTAAATTTATCGAAAAGAAAAAGCTCCTACTTCTTTGGCTCAGAGGGGTTGACGAGGGATTATCATCCTTATAACTCCAGTGTTTAGGGATTGAAACAATGCCTGTACCTCATCAGCGGGGTCTGTTCAAAAGCATACTGTAAATTATGGTATCGTTTTCGTCATCCTCCCTCAAGAGGCTTAACATTATTAATTGAGAGTTGATCATCAGAAAAAATATGAAAATAATTTGCATTTAGTGAATACGAATATATTGTTTCAGAACAGACATATGCGATGCATTAATGAAATAACGATGTTTAACATGAGTAAATGTTTGAACAAAAGAAAATTGCAACTTGAACATTCGAATGAACAAAAATTTCTCAATCCTAGCCATGTTTTGGCAAGGGAGCAGTGATCACGTTGGGAGTCTCGGCGGGCTCGAACTTGATCTCTTTAGCATCGATCATGTTCTGAATCTTGTACTTCAGTGCCCAACAATCCTCTGTTTCGTGCCCCGGGCTACCAGAATGGTAAGCGCACCTTGCTTCTGGGTTGTAATTTGGAGAGGAAGTCTTTGGATTAGCAGGAGGGTTGATCACCGCAATCAGGTTCATCCTTAACATGTGCTGCAAAGCTCGTGACCATGGCATGTGGATGTTTGTGAATTGTCTCTTAGACTCGTCCGACCTGTTCTGATCAACCCGCTGTTCTTGGCGAGGTCGTTGTTGGACCTGTGAAGTAGTAGCAACTCGGAGAGGTCTATTTATTGGACCCGACCTTTGCCTCCTTGGATGCTGTTCCATGACCTGGTCCCTGATTTGGGCTGGTTGCTTCATGCTTTGAGGAAGTTGACTGATCATGGCCCTCAGCTCTCCTTGCTCCTGAGCTAAACCTTGAATGAGGGCCCTTTGCCCCAGCATCTGGGTTTTCAATGTGTCTACCTCAGCTTGTAGACATTTCAGCTGTTCGTCCTTGTCATCTTCAAGACTCTTTCTGATCAGATTCCCCATGAGGAGTGTCCTCAACTCTTCCTGCCCCTTGGATAGGCTTAAGTAGATATCCTTGAACTGAGTCTCTTGAGTGTGAAGGTCCTGGTTATCTTGTTGGGAAGCCATGGATGAAATAAACAGCGAGAAGGGTAAGTGACCTGCAACAAGAGTACCTGCAATGCAATGATATGTATGATATGCATGCGATGTTTTCAAGGATCTCGCGGGGTAAACAAAAATTGTTAGAATTTGAATTTGTGACTTGATTGAAAGAACTGCCTCTTGTAGAGAGTCCTTCTTCAAGGGTCAAAGGCTCACCATATCCAGTGGGTCATAGCCTCTGACAATCAAGTTATCAACCTTGGCTAGAGGAAAATAAATCCCCTTTGCCCCTTGCTAGACAGTTGGTTCATCATGACCTGCAGCACAAACCCTTGAGATCCTTGAAATGGGTTAGGATGTATGCAATGGTATGATGTTATGGCATGCATGGGGTAATATGAGTAACCCTGTTATGAGTCCCCATTAAGGACTATAAACAAAACCTGCAAGAAATTCAGTACACTCTGTTATGAGTCCCAACTAAGGACTATAAACAAAACCTGCAAGCAACTTAGTAAACCCTGTTATGAGTCCCAATTGAGGACTATAAACAAAACCTGCAAGAAAACTCAAGTGTCAGGTAACAAGCATGCAAGTAGTCAAGTTGGAAGGCACACAAGTCACACAAGAGAAGCCCTTAGAGTTTAGGCCAGCATGGGGTCTGGGTATTACCCTCTTGAAGTTGGTGGGTTCAACCTGTCCTATTAGAAGTAACCGGGTTCTAAGGGTCCCAATATCACGGGATTGCTTTCATTGTTCATCGTTTCGATTTAGCCACTGAATTGGCGACCGAAATATTCCAGGAAAGCAACCCTCAATTGAGTGTAGTATTGAGTATCAACCAACCTCGGACTGCACCAAAGTCAGTTATCTCACTACCCTAAAGAGGCCAAGATAGTTCAATTAAGGTTCCTAAGGTCTGTTGATGCTTCATGACACCACACGGAGGCCCCGTACTCTCTTTGACTGAACTCAAGGGTTACCGGTACACACCAAAGTGCCACATCAACGTAGCAGACTGTTTCAACCATGTCGGTATACCCCGCACAGTTCCCTCACAACCTTGTTACTACTTTCTAAGAAGGTATCCCCAGATCCGAGTTAGGATCTATAGAACTCCCAAGACAGTCCCACAATAATAACGCAAGCAAATCAAAACAATTGAAAACACAGTTATGAACTAACCCTAAGGTACACCTCACTTTAAGTTTAAGTCCCCAGCAGAGTCGCCAGTTCTATGATCGGTGGATCTGGAACTGACTGTTTAACGCTGGTTCGCGAAATGTCGCGGAAGCAAGAGTCGCCACCGTCTTTTATTTTCTCCAAATGGAAAGGACAAAAGCACAGAAAAATTCCTTAAAGAGATTGCTCTCGGTTCGGGAGGTAGGTTATAGAAAGGGAAGGTGTTAGCACCCTTTCTATCCATGGTTATCCATGGTCTCTTAGATACTTGCTCATTTGTGTTTTCAAAAATGGTTTGTTTGCTTTTCAATGTGGGTTTTAAAAAAAGTTTCTTTGAAAATTTCAGTTCGACTCTTGTATCGGTCCTCAAGAGTGTTTGAAAAATTGCTTTCGAAAGCTTTTTGAAAAGGTGTCGGTGTGAAAAGTATTTTTTGATTTGTTTTGAAATTTAGAGCAAGTATCTAGAGTCATCTACCTACCCTAAGGAATTCGTCTGTGTAAATGTCCTTTAAAGTAGTGCCATCCCACCATTGAGAGGTAGGTAGCACCACCGTTGGAGGTGTTCAGGTCAATTCGAGGTTCGGGACATGGTGATCACCAGAGCAATGGGAAGACACCTTAGAAGCTACCCTCATGCCAGGTTCCCGGATCATGAGGACTTACTAAGACATCCTCTACTCGACGATCACCTTTCGAGGCAAGGCAACAGTGAGGCGTACCCTAGGGGTGGTGTGTGATTTGTGTGTCAGATTCATTTATTTATCTTGTTCATGTCAAAGTGATCTATGCGTTTGTTTTTTATTTTATCATTCATTCTTGCATGCAATAGTTAACAATTAAAAGAGCGAGAAATATAAAGTTCCTAAACTATTACAAAGGCGCGGGTCCACATCGCCAAATTAAAATCCAGGACCCGATTTGACAGAAGGTAAATAAAGTGCGAGAAATAAAATGTCCGAGTTTACAAGGCTTTGGGAGAGTTACATTAATATTATAAGAAATAAAATAAAATGCGCGGATTGGAATTAAAATTGGAAGCGAGGGCGTTGGACCCTTTTTAATGAAATTAAATTAAATGATTAAATTAATTAAATTAAAATAAAAAAAGGAAGTTGTTTTTGAGATTTTTTTGGATTTTATGGTTTTATATGTGAATTAAATGAAATTAACTAATTAACTCTAATTCTACAACTTTTATTTATTATGAAAAACATGTTAAAATTTAAACCTAAAATTAAATTAACTAATGAATGGCAATTTGATTTATAAAAATAAATAATTAATTATTAGTGAAAAGAAAAGAAAAAGGATAAAAATTGATTAAACCCCTAATTCTACAAATTTTTAATTTATTAATAAAAGATATTAAAAAGTAACCCTAGAATAAAAACTAATTAATTGATACAAGACTTTATTTACAAAAATATTAGTTAAATAAAATATATTTAATTTTTTTGTCTTTTCTGATTTTTCTATTGTTTTTATATTTTTATGAAAATAAATTGGTTTAAAGAATTAAATTAAAAAAACTAATTAAAACAAAAATAGAAAAATAGGAGAAAAGAATGAGAAAGGCAAACCATGGGGGGTCTGTCCCCAATATTGGAGGTAAAGTCCAGCATCTTTGGCCCATTGACCTTTGGCCTGGTTGACTTCCCAGGGTAGCATGCATATGCGTTGACTCATGTCCATTATGTTCTTCAGATCATGCTCCTTGGATTGATCTTGGTAAGCACGTGGAAGGCTTGATATTGTGGATGTATGATGCACCCTTATAGTGAAACTGCACAGAAACGCGTTTAGAAAAATAATATGGAAAGGGGTGGGGGACCTGGGATTCGAACCCAGGTCCCAGGGATTACCAATCAAATGCCTTGCCAGTGGAACCAAACGCGCGCTTTGTTTATAATGTAACCAACAAATAATATCAATCAAAACGTGCGTTAGTGGACTTTTTTAGCGCGAAATTTAAATGGACCAATCGCTGCCTTACACTTCATCATCTTCTTCCTTAATGCGCTTTTGCCTGAAATATAAAAAGGGTTAGCGGGGGTTTTGAACCCCCCCAAAACATGCAGTTTTCAATAATAGCGAATAGCTCATCTTGGAATATAAATTGGGCGCGAGCATTGCATTAGAATCGTCCCAGCTTTCTAAATCCAACCATGGTATTGAGGTGTCTCAATTTTACAGTATGTGAAAGTTCCCAAATTGAAACTTGAAGAACCCTAGCTGGCTTTAATGGTGAAATCACGTACAGTACATAAAAACTCAATCAAATTATAGGGTTAGCTCAGAATCATCCAATTAGTATGAATCCATAAAAAAATGCAATGGAAATGCTTGAATAGTAAAACACGATTATGCATAAAATTGAAAACAGTTTGAGTTCCCTATACCAATTCTGGATGTTAGGGATATGGAAAACTATCCAGTTAGCTTCAGTAACACTTTTGCAAGCTATTGAGATTAATCTTGGCCTCTGAATCGTGTTGTAACCTAGTTTTCAGTGTTTGAAATTTTAGGCAAAAACTCAAACTTTGTTATGCTTTTCTGGCGCAGCTTTGTGGTTATCAGCACTAGGGTTAGGTTTGCACATGTATAGAGAAAGAATTTGATCAATAATCCAAGCCCATAGCCTCGCTTTTAATGATTTTCAAGATTTGATTTTTCAAGAATCTTTTCCAATATTTCTTCATGCATATTTGCTTCAAATCATGTCCAATCACCATAATTCTTTCCAAATCTGATCATGCACGAAATCTTAAGCCTATTCCATGCACAAAAAGATTTAAAAAGTTAGGTTTAGTATTTTTCATATATTTTAATTAATTAAATGAATTATTAGCATTTAAAAATTCAAATAAATAAATAAAAATGATGAAAAACTTCCCTTTGGGCCAAATGGTCGTGCACATGCCTTGGATAATGATTTTTGGAAGAAAAAGAGGCCCATTAGCATTTTCAAAATATCCAAAAATTTCCCAAATTCCACAAGGCATATCTTGCTCAATTTTTAATCTTTGCTCATGTTCTTGGACATTTTGGAAAGGTCTTTGAGTCCTCTAACCAATGTCTTTGGTCCCATGTCATTTTGATTTACCAATCTCATGGTATGGCCTTTGACCTAAAGTCCCTTTTTGATGACTTTTGAAAATGACCTATAATGTTGAAATTGATAACTTTTTGTGAGAGAATTTCCTGGACTTGAAGTGTGAAGAGGAGTTGTAGGAAATGTCTTTATCTTCAAAATGAGATTTGGATGGAATTTTTCTGATAATCCATGTGAAAGTTATGCCTTGGTCAAGTTACAGTTCACTTTTTCAACTGTCCAAATATGGAAACTTTTGCATCTTGAGATATTTTGAGCCAAGCTTTGAGAATAATGATCAAGCCTTGATAAAATGATGTTTGTGGCTTCAAAATGAGATGTTGACCAAAAATTTGAACTTTTGACTGTCAAATGACCATTTTGCCCCTACAGTTGATTGTAGTGCAATTAGGGTTTTTGACTGTGCAATCTTGTGCTGTAAGTCTTGAAACTTGGTATGAAGATGCTTGACCATGTTTGTAGGCATGTGGGACTTGATTGGACCCTTGGAAACTTCATTTTCTTTGTCAGAGCCAAAACCCTAGTTTTTGACTGTTAGGAGGCCCTTGAACTGTACAACCCTTGGGGAGACTTTGAAGCTTTGACTTTGCAAATCTTGAAGAATATGGGAGGGCAAATTTTGGGGTACAACACTACTCAAATGAAGACTATTTGGTTTATCCCTCATTGGATAACCAAGCTGTCATCGTGCAAGAACATGGTTGTAGTTAATTCCTCCCTTTGTATCAAGAATAGGTACATTGGGGAAACTACCACAACTGTCGACAATCTCTACATCATGGTAAGCCTGGTGATAACAATCAATATCTAAGTGATTAAGTTCCATGATCTTAGTAGCCAAACGTGGTTCCTTCCTGACATCCCAGAAAGCATCAGACTAAGGCATATGAGAAATAAACCACCGGTACAACAGAGGTGTGCAACGGATAACTAACCCCCCAAGATAAGAATTCCGAAGATGAATAAAGTAATAAGCATCACCCAACAATGAAGATCCTGATAGCATTAATTTCAACAAACTTGTCCACATTAGGAAATAAAAAGAACCCGTAAGCAAGTAGAGAAAAGATGGCCTCAAAAGAGACTGTACTCTTCATCCTGAAAAAGTAACGAGCTTTCTCCAATAAGAACTGAGGTGGTAATCCTTTAATCCCACCTTTAGTAGTCATATGGGCTTCAACCTCAGACTTCCTCAGATGGATCAAAGCAGCAATCTCGTGTGGTTTTAGCTGACCCTCCAAACCAGTAATAGGTAAATCCACAGATAAGAATACTCCTCTAGTGTAGGCATCAACTGATAGTCAGGGAAAGTAAAGCAATGATACATCGGATCATAGAACTGGACCAAGTTTGAGAGAATACTCTCTTTCATCCTAAGCTTCATGAGAGAAATGGTGGATCCATACTTCCTCTGAAAATCTGCATAACACTCAATCTCGAGAATTAGACTGATCAACTCATCTATCTTAGGATCTTTGAACTTGTATTTTCTGGTCTTTATTTTTCCAGAATCCATGGTCAAAAGGTACCTGAGATATTCACAAATGGTTAACTTTCAAGTCCCTTGAAATAAAATATCTTCAAAAGATGCTTATGAGTGCATGGATGCATGATGCAACAATCAGACACAAGATCACAAACATAGGGTTCATAGGTTCAACGTCACGAGCATGAGGTCGAAGGTACTACCCATAAGGTATGGTCTAAAAGTTATATGCTGCCAAACAAGGTTCTAGAGGTTCACAGAGACTACATTCTTCCTTCGGATATTACCAACTTCTCGATTAACTCGGTAATTTGTAATATTCTCAAGAAAAACCTGTCTGAGCGTAGTATCGTGTGACAACTATTTCTGGATTACTCCGTCAAAGCTTTCGCACTACACCTAAAAGGCCAAGATGGGTTAGGTATTCTACAACCCTCAGCTTCAGTAGGCTCCTAGGTCAAAAGCAGTACGTCTTCCCGATTACTCGGTAAACGACACTACAATCGAAGGGGGATCTCATGCCTTTTTTTTTCGGATTACTCCCTCAAAGTTAGCATGACTATACCGCCCGTCCTATCTTAAAGTTTTCCCATGTCCGGGTATAGGACTCATAAGTAATCACCAAGCACCCTGAAAACCATGAAAATCCAGACAAACAGATATACAACATATAATATATAACAAACAATAGCACATATACAGATATAAACAAAGATAGGTTTAACACACTTAGGGATGAACCAGCAAGAGGTCAATCTTTCCCCAGTGAAGTCGCCATTTTTTTTCTGTAGCGGTAGAAATGTTTAAGACTAGGCCATTGGATTGACTAGACTTACATGGACCAAAATAAAAAATCGCCACCGCGCTTTATTGTTTCCAAAGGAATGGGAAAATGTGAATAACCCAAAAGAGGGGGAAAGATTCAAGGTAAGGGGGTTGGTTATGCAAAGGGAAGATATTGTCACCCTAAACATCTACGGTACTCCGCAGGAACCTCTTTGAAAAATCTATATATTTTGGCTATAAAATGTTGTATAAAAAATAGACGGTGGAGGTGAGAAAAGAAGTATTTTTTTTAATGATTTTTGCACCCTCCGCGGTTGCGAACCTTTAGTTCCTACGTACCACCTTTCATGCAATAGGGGATCAGGGTACACATAGACCTTTAAAGATTTTTAAAACACAAATGTGTTGGTTAATTTTATGAGATAAGACATCATCGTCATTGTCCGTGTGGAAAACATACTTACTACCCACAATCATGAGAAAGGAGCATTTGTATCATCTCAAAGTAGATGATATGGCTTGGATTTTAAACTCAACAATACCTCACTCAACACCCAAGTGGAAAATATCTCACTTCTCTACATATTGTAGAAGTATAGTTTTTTGCATCACTACAATGATTGACAAGAGTCCAATCTTTTGAGAAAAGTTTTTAAAGTAAAAAGCAAAAGTGGCAAAATGGTTTGAAATGAGATTGATTGACTTTTAGTCTTCTCACAAAAAATGTCAAGGTATTATTTAAGTTGATTGAAGTTTATTTATGAAAAGGTTTTGAAAATGCATGGACCTAGGTCCAAGTTTATTATGAAAGTGGTTCAAGTTTAATAATAAGAATATTTTTCAAAAGGAGAGAGAAGATTTTTGAAATTAAAGAAGATGAGAGGAGAAGAAGAGACTATCCTAAAGCATGAGATAAAATCTAGGGAGAAGAACCATCTAAACAACAAGAAGCCAATAATTGACATTATGAGTCAAGATAGAATTCTCATTCTTTGTATTGAAAAAAAGCAAGCAAAGATACTAGACCTCTTGAGGGAATCAAAATTCAAGTGTATTAAGTCTTCGCAAAAATGGGGCAGAGTAACGGTTTTATATGGGTGAATTCCAGATTACAAACAAAATACGTAATCACAATAACCTGCACACAAAATAAACAAACAACCCAATGTTTTGAGGTAAACCTCAAGAACTCCAAACAAAATATCAATTAAGGTCACAAGGTCTCCAACGTAGGCCAAGGTTTCTAATTCTAAGTTCAAGAAGTCCAATACTCCATAATGCCAAGGATAGTAACCAAATAGTCTAAGTATCATTAAAGTTTTTTTATGGTTCATGTTGATTATTAAGTATCTTAAAAAAGAAAAGAAAAGCTCAAGTGAGAAAAATAAAAATGACAAGAATATAAAGGGTCTCAAGTGAGTAAAGATGAAAAATAGCATGAAATGTAAATGCTAAAGTAAATGGTGCATAAATTAAAGAGCATAAAATAAAGCATAAAGTAAGAGCATAAAATAAAATCAATTGTCAATAATTAGTGATTAGTTGGATGACCATCTTTAATCTTACATTTGGAATTCATTAGAGGATTGGTAGAACCAAAGCCTCTACACAATAAGTTGAATTTTATTTATGTCAAGTATATCATCTATTTAAGAATCCTCAATGTAACATATAATGATCAATGATGTTTAAGTGATCCGCGTTAACCAAAATTGATGAAGATCCATCAGAAGAATGGTAAAACCAAAGCCTCTACACAATGAATCTCTGGTTATTGGATCAAAGGATTAAAATTAACATCTTGGGCTTGCAATTATAAGTTTGGGCCACGAATTATCATTTTCTCTAATTGTGACAAAATTTAGCGCTATGTTAAGCAATCATAAGTGGACTTATATAGAAGTCGCACCTATTTTGAGGCGGTCAATACCAATCTAGGCACCATTTGTTTTAAGACATGATATAGGGATCATGCTCCAATAACATTTAGTGCAATAAGAAAGGGATAAGATGAAGAGGGGTGGGAAAGAATATACAAACCAGTTTTGAATTAAAATTTAATCAAACTATTATTAAAAACATTCATCCATTTTTATGGAGTTATACTCGATACCATGGATCCAATGATGTTAATAAAGTTCATGATCAAAAGTTCAACCCAAGATCAGCCAGAAAATAATACAAAATAGTATTACATTTAATATATGTATTAAAAAGGGTTTTAAAATGTTTTAAAATAGAAACATTAATCAAGAAATATTAAGTAAGACCATAGAAAAATCAGAAATGAACTAAAATCTTTTTATAAATTTTTTGGTAATTTTTTAAAGTCAAAAACTATTTTTAAAACTAAAAGAAATGAGTAAAATAAACCAAAAATGATTAAAAAATAACAAAGTCAGAAATAAAAAATAAATGAGACCACCAATATTTGTCACAATATCATTGGACCATTCCATATTTTTTTTAGAATTTAAAAATGCATAAAAGTATTTTTAAACATTTTAAATATTTCAAATAAATTGAGAATTTATAAAAAAAATATCAAAACAAAAAATAAAATTGTAAAAAAATAAAAATCAGAAAGAGAAAAATAAAAAAAAATTCATAATTTTTTACAGATTTTTTGGACTTAAAATGAATTTTCTAAGATTTTTTTGAAGTTTAAAACAATTTAAATATGAAAATCAGAAAATAAAATAAAGTAAAAAAAATGTGGACCAATGGATGAGAATCAAAACGCGTTAGTAAGCTAATCAAATGGATCATACGCATTGTACATATCATGGTCATTAGTCAATAACACAATTGATCATAAATTAAATCAGATATTCAAAAATTTCAAATGGTGTTGTTTCATTGATTGAAGGATGACACGTTGGTCATCTTCAACCTCCAGCCAGTCTCAAATCGAGCTTGCTTAAACTATAAAATTAGATCACGAGACTGGTACCATTCGCTTCATCTCATCAAGACGAAGACAACCACACCTTCGCGAAAAATTTATACAAATTATAGCTCAAGCAATTTGGAAGGAATGTTTTGAAAAGGAATTTTAAAATTCATGGCCAAAATGTGTTTCCTGTTAAAAGAAAGTGTTGCAACTAGAACCATGGCAATGAGAGCTTCACAATGATATCAAAGTTTGGAAGAATTTATGGAGAAATTTACCTATTGAGGTTCAGTTGCAGAGCTCTGTAAATGGACTTGGACAGATCAATTCAGAAGGTTTCAAGGCACAATTCTTCTTTTGTTAGCTTCAGGGAAGATCAAGGAAGGTGAACTGATAGAAAAAATGGATTGAAAAAGGCTTGAACAATGATTTTGAAGTTGCAGAAAAGTGAGTTATGGAGCGAGTTTGGCAGGGTGATTTTGGATGTTCAAGCTTGAGAAAACGAATGGGATAACTCATGTAATTATAGGAGAAGCAAATGGGATCATAAAGAAGCGTGAATGATGCAATTTGGAGGGAATTCATGTGGGTCTGCATCATGAAGAAAGTGTGACTTCTCTTTTGTCAAAATTCATCTAAAACGCGGGTTTTAATGCACTAATCCACTTAGGAAAGTTTGCTAATCATGTTTAGACCCAAAACGCATGCTAATTTGAGGGGTAGAAATTGTAACATGAAATTCAAATTCTGACTTGCGATGAAACTTCAATTCCAAGTTACACTTTTGAAATAATGGCATTCTCAGCTGAAGGGGTCTTAAGGCATGGTTCTTGATGCTTTAGAAAGATGAGATTACAAGCTTTGCAATGGGAAAAGAATGGAATAAAATGGATGTTTGAGCTAAAAGTTGCAATGAGTCAAAATTGGGAAAAAGAGGTTGACTTTCCATACTTAGAAATATTTCAAGTTTTTCTTCAAAAGTGACCTATAATGTTTTGCATCCAAACATGGCCTTCCTCTTGGAATTTGCTATTGACAAAAAAATATGGCATGGAATAGAATTCATGAATGACATTTTGAAACTTGAACCATTCAAAATCTCCATAAATTGAGAGAATTATAAATTGTTGAAGTTGGCAAAAAATCATGAAATGGCCAATAATCGTTTGTATCCTTAATGAATCCTCCATCCATTTTATCACTTTGCACATAAAAGAAGGAATAAAGTCCATATCCTCAAGATCATTATGGAAAAAGAGTGGGCTCGGGGTGATAAAAATTGACCAAGTTATGATCATTTGAAGTCACATATGGGAAGTTGGGGGTTCATCTGGAGGACTTGTAACCTTTCTTCATCATCAAGTTTCTTCCACATTAAAACTCCTTGAAACATTTAAAGTGATTTGTTAATAACAATTTGAAGAGAAGTATTTTTTTGGAATCACTCAAAAATACCAAAAGATGAGCAAGATATATCTCTTTGAAGTTCAAAACCCTTGCTACTAGATCAAGAAAATTCTTTGAGGAACTTTGACAATTTTAAACAATCTACTTATACTAACACTTTTGCTTTGTAGATATAAGTTGTTGAGTATTATAAAGAGAACTCATAGCCACCAAAACCACTTCCATATCTTGAGAATTGAGAGAAATATGCACTTGTGACCAATGGGAATAAGTCTTTCTCCAACCATGACAACTTATTCAATCAACCCCTTGTACTTTTGAATCAATCTTGATAACTTTGAAATGTGGTGAACCAAAACCTTTCCATGCCATTTCTTCCAAAACAATTTCAATGGTGAGGTTTGAATTTCTCAAGCTTTATTGTATAGGGCATGGAAATAAACTCATGAACACATGGATCAACTTGCTAAGCCACATTGCCTTTACCTACATTATTAACAAGTAAGACAAACCAACATTGCATTTTATTAATTAAAAGGAAAGTCAAACAAAACATGCATGATCACAAAAGAAAAACAAGTCAAGGTGCTTGGTGATTCCTCAAAGAGTAAAGCTAAATATAGGGAGGAGAACCAAAAGCCCTAATGTGATCTTGTTGTGATTGAATCAATATAGTATGATAAAGGGGTCTTAGGGGCAAAAATTGGGGTACAACAGCTGGGAACAAAGCTTGACATCATCACTTATGGCTGGGTACAAAGATTGACATCATCACTTATGGCTGGGAACAAAGGATGACATCGACACTTATGACTGGGAACAAATGTTGATGTTAAAAATTATGGTTGGGAACAAAGGTTGACATCAGCACTCATGGTTGGGAACAAAGGGTTGACATTAACACTTATAGTTGGAAACAAGGATTAACATTAGCAATTATAGTTGGGAACAAAGGTTTACGTCAGCACTTCTAGATGGGAACAAAGGTTGACATCAACACTTATGGATGGGAATAGAGGTTGAAAGTAGCGCTTATAATTGGGAACAAAGGTTGACATCGACACTTATAACTGAGAATAAAGTTTGACATCAGCACTTATGGCTTGGAACAAAGGTTGACTTCATCAGTTATGGATGGAAACAAATATTTACATCATCACTTATGGCTGAGAACAAATATTGACATCAATACTTTTCGTTGGGAACAGATCTTGACATGAACACTTATGGCTGGGAACAAAAATTGACATCAGCAATTATGACTGAGAATAAAGGTATTCATCAGCACTTATGGCTGGGAACAAAGGTTGACATCATCACTTATGGTTGGGAACAAAGATTTACATCATCACTTATGGTTGGGAACAAATATTGACATCAACACTTTTGGTTGGGAAAAAGGATGACATCAGCACTTATGGCTGGGAAAAATGGTTGACATGAACACTTATGGCTGGGAACAAGGGATGACATAATGACTTATAGCTGGGAAAAAAGTTGACATCAACACTCATGGCTAGGAACAAAGGTTGACATCAGCACATATTGCCAGGAATAAAGGATGACATTGACAATTTTGACTGGGAACAAAAGTTGACATCAACACTTATGGCTGGGAACAACGGTTGACATCAACATTCATGGTTGGGAATAAAGGGTTGAAATTAACACCTATGGCTGCAAACAAGGATTGACATCAGCACTTATAGCTGGGAATAAAGGTTTACATCAGCAGTTATTGTTGCGAACAAAGGTTGATATCAACACGTATGGCTGGGAATTAAGGTTGACATCAACACTTATAGTTGGGAACAAAGGTTGACATCGACACTTATCACTGAGAATAAAGTTTGACATCAGCAGTTATGGCTGGGAACAAAGGTTGACATAATTACTTATGGCTGGGAACAAAGATTGACATCATCACTTATGGCTTGGAACAAATATTGATATTAACACTTTTGGTTGGGAATAAAGGTTGACATCAACACTTATGGTTGGGAACAAATATTGACATCGACACTTTTGGTTGGGAACAGAAGTTGATATCATCAGTTATGGCTTGGAACAAGGGTTGAAATCAACACTTACGGATGGGAACAAGGATTGACATCATCACTTATAGTTGGGAACAAAGGTTGACATCAACACTTATGGCTAGGAAGAAAAGGTTAACATCAACACTTATGGCTAGGAACAAGGGTTGACATCATCTCTTATGGCTAGGAACAAAGATTGGCATCGACACTTATGGCTGGGAGAAAAAATTGGCATCATTACTTATGGCTGGGAAAAAAGAATTGGCATTAGCATTTATGGTTGGGAGCAAAGATTGACATCAACACTTATGGCCGGGAACAAAGGGTTAACATCAGCACTTATGGCAGTGAACAAGGGTTAACACCAACACTTATGGATGGGAACAAAGGTTGATATCAATACTTATGGCTGGGAAGAAAGGTTGACAACATTACTTATGGTTGGGAACAAAGATTGACATCATCACTTACGAATAGGAGCAAAGATTGACATCAACATTTATGGGTGGGAACAAAGGGTTAACATCAACACTTATGGCTGGGAACAAGGGTTGACATCAATGCTAATGGCTGGGAACAACGGTTGACATCGACACATATGGCTGGGAACAGAGGTTGCGTCAGAACTTATGGATAGGAACAATGGTTGACAACAATACTTATGGTTGGGAACAATGGTTACGATCATCACTTATGGATGGGAACAAAGATTGACATCATCACTTATGGTTGGGAGAAAAGGATGACATCAATACTTATGGCTGGGAACAAAAGTTGGCATAATCACTTATGGCTGGGAACAAGCGTTGGTATAAGGACTTATAGCTGGGAATAAAGGTTTACATCAGTACTTATGGTTGGGAAAAAGGTTGACATCAGCACTTATGGGTGGGAATAAATGGTTAACATCAACACTTTTGGCTGCGAACAAAGGTTGACATCAGCACTAATAGATTGGAACAAAGGTTGACATCATCACTTATAGTTGAGGATGAATGTTAACATTAACACCTATGGCTGTGAACATGGGTTCACATCATCACTTATGGCTAGGAATAAAGATTGACGTCATCACTTATAGTTGGGAGCAAAGATTAAGATCAACGCTTATGGCTGTGAACAAAGGGTTGACATCAACACTTATGGCTATGAACATAGGTTGACATCAAGACTTATAGGTGGGAACAAAAGATGACATCAACACTTATAGTTGGGAACAAGGATGACATCAACACTTATGGATAGGAACAAAGGATTAACATCATCACTTATGGCTGGGAACAAGTGTTGACATCAAGACTTATAGATGGGAACAAAGGTTGACATTAGTACTTATGGCTGGGACAAAATATTGACATTAGCATATATGGCTGTGATCAATGGATTGACATCAGCCCTTATGGCTGGGAACAAGGGTTGACATTAACACTTATGGATGGGAACAAGGATTTACATCATCACTTATAGTTGGGAACAAAGGTTGACATCAGCGCTTATGGTTGGGAAGAAAAGGTTAACATCAACACTTATGGCTGAGAACAAGGGTTAACATCAACACTTATGGTCGGGAACAAAGATTGAGATCAGCACTTATGGCTGGTTGTAAAGATTCACATACTCACTTATGGCTTGGAACAAAGGATTGACATCAGGACTTATGGTTTGGAGCAAAGATTGACATCAGCACTTATGGCTTGGAACAAAGGGTTGGCATCAGCACTTATGGCTGGGAGCAAAAGTTGACATCAGCACTTAAGGATGGGAACAAAGGTTGACATTAGCACTTATTTTTTGGAACAAAGATTGACATCAACATTTATGGCTAGGAACAAGGGTTGACATCATGGCTTATAGCTGGCAACAAAGCTGGACATCAGCAGTTATGGCTGGGAACAAAGGTTGACATCAACACTTATGGCTAGGAACAAAGGGTTGACATCATCACTTATTTCTGGGAACAAAGATTTACATCAGCATTTATGGATGGGAGAAAAAGTTGACATCAACACTTATGGCCGGGAAGAAAAGGTTAAAATCAGCACTTGTGGGTGGAAACAATGGTTGACATCAGCACATATGGGTGGGAACAAAGGCTGACATCCGTACTTATGATTGCAAACAAAGGTTGACATCAACACTTATGGCTAGGAACAAACATTGACATTAGCACTCATGGCTTGGAACAAACGGTTGACATCATCCTTTAAGGCTGGAAGCAAGGGTTGACATCAACACTTATAACTGGGTAAAAGGTTGACATAAGCACTTATGGCTGGGAACAATGGTTGACATCAACACTTATGGTTGGGGATAAAGGTTGACATGAACATTTATAGCTGGGATTAAAGGTTGACATCGGCACTTATGACTGAGAGTAAAGTTTGACAATAATACTTATGGCTTGGAACAAGGGATGACATCATCACTTATGACTGTGAACAAGGGTTGACATCAGGACTTATAGCGGGGAACAAAGGTTGACATCAGCACTTATGGCTGGGACCAAAGATTAACATCAACACATATGGATGGGAACAAAGGATTGACATCAGCCCTTATGGCTGGGAATAAGGGTTGACATCAACACTTGTGGCAGGTAATAAAAGGTTAACATCAATACTTATGGATGAGAACAAGGGTTAACATCAACACTTATGGTCGGGAAAAAAGATTGAGATTAACACTTATGGCTGGGAGCAAAGATTCACATACTCACTTCTGGCTAGGAACAAAGGATTCACATCAGGACTTATGGTTGGGAGCAAAATTTGACATCAGCAATTATGGCTGGGAACAAAGGGTTGACATCAGCACTTATGGTTGGGAATAAAAGTTGACATCAACACTTATGGCTGGGAACAAAGGTTGACATCAATACTTATGGTTGGGAACAAAGGATAAACATCAACACGTATGGTTGGGAACAAGGGTTGACATCGGGACTTATAGCTGGCAACAAAGGTTGACATCAGAACTTATGGCTGGGAACAAAGGTTGACATCAACACTTATGGATAGGAACAAAGGGTTGACATCATCACTTATTTCTGGGAACAAAGATTGACATCAGCATTTATGGCTGGGAGAAAAGGTTGACATCAACATTTTTGGATGGGAAGAAAAATTTAATATCAACACTTATGGGTGGAAACAAAGGTTGACATCAGCACATATGGGTGGGAACAAAGGCTGACATCCGTACTTATGATTAGGAACAAAGGTTGACATCAGCACCTATGGATGTGAACAAAGGTTGACATTAGCACTCATGCCTTGGAAAAAACGGTAGACATCAAACCTTATGGCTAGAAGAAAGGGTTGACATCAGCACTTATAACTCGGTACAAAGGTTGACATAAGCACTTATGGCTGGGAACAATGGTTGACATCAACACTTATGGTTGGGGATAAAGGTTGACAACAACGTTTATAGCCGGGATTAAAGGTTGACATAGGCACTTATGACAGAGAGTAAAGGTTGAGAACAATACTTATGGCTGGGAACAATGGATGACATCATCACTTATGGCTGGGAACAAAGATTGACATCATCACTTATGGCTGGGACCAAAGGTTGACGTCAACACTTATGGCTGGGAATAAAAGTTGACATAATCACTTATGGTTGGGAACATGGGATGAAATTAGGACTTATAGCTGGGAATAAAGGTCGACATCAGTACTTATTGTTAGGAACAAAGGTTGACATCAGCACTTATGGCTGGGAACAAAGGGTTAACATCAACACTTAAGGCTAGGAATAAGGTTTGACATCATTAATTATAGCTGGGAACAACGGTTGACATCAACACTTATGGCTGGGAAAAAGGATTGACATCATCACTTATAGCTGGGAATAAAGGTTGACATAAACACTTATGGTTAGGAAGAAAAGGTTAACATTAGCACTTATGGATGGGAACAAGGGTTGACTTCAGCACTTATAGCAGGGCTTGGAACAAACGGTTGACATTATCCCTTATGGCTGGAAGCAAGGGTTGACATCAGCACTTATAATTGGGTATAAAGGTTGACATAAGCACTTATGGCTGGGAACAATGGTTGACATCAACACTTATGGTTGGGGATAAAGGTTGACATTAGCATTTATAGCTGGGATTAATGGTTGGCATCGACACTTATGACTGAGAGTAAAGGTTGAAAACAATACTTATGGCTGGGAACAAGGGATGACATCATCACTTATGGTTGTGAAGAAAGATTGACATCATCACTTATGGATGGGACCAAAGGTTGAAATCAACATTTCTGGCTGGGAACAAAAGTTGACATAATCACTTATGGCTGGGAACAAGGTTCGACATTAGGACTTATAGTTGGGAACAAAGGTTGACATCATCACTTATAGTTGAGGATGAAGGTTAACATCAACACTTATGGCTGTGAACAAGGGTTGACATCAACAATTATGGATTGAAATAAAGGTTAACATCATCACTTATGGCTGGGAACAAAGATTGACATCATCACTTATAGCTGGGAGCAAAGATTAAGATCAACACTTATGCCTGGGAAAAAAGGGTTGATATCAAAACTTATGGATGCGAACAAGGGTTAACATCAAGACTTATAGGTGGGGAAAAAATGACATCAACACTTATAGTTGGGAACAAGGATGACATCAACACTTATGGCTGGGAACAAAGGATTTACATCAGCACTTATAGCTGGGAACAAGGGCTGAGATCAGGACTTATAGCTGGGAACAAAGGTTGACATCAACACTTATGTCTGGGACCAAAGATTGACAACAACACATATGGTTGGGAACAAAGGATTGAAATCAGCCCTTATGGCTGGGAACTAGGGTTTATATTAACACTTATGGCTGGGAACAAGGATTGACATCATCACTTATAGCTGGGAACAATGGTTGACATCAGCACTTATGGCTGGGAAGAAAAGGTTAACATCAACAGTTATGGCTGAGAACAAGGGTTAACATCAACACTTATGGTCGGGAACCAAGATTGAGATCAGCACTTATGGCTGGGAGCAAAGATTCACATACTCACTTATGACTGGGAACAAAGGATTGACCTCAGGACTTATGGTTGGGAGTAAAGATTGACATCAAAACTTATGGCTGGGAACAAAGGGTTGACATCAGCACTTATGGTTAGGAACAAAAGTTGACATTGACACTTATGGCTGGGAACAAAGGTTGACATCAGCACTTATGGATGGGAACAAAGGATTAACATCAACACTGATGGATGGGATCAAGGGTTGACATCAAGACTTATAGCTGGCAACAAAGGTTGACATCAACACTTAAGGTTGGGAACAAAGGTTGACATCAACACTTATGGCTAGGAACAAAGGGATGACATCATCACTTATGTCTGGGGACAAAGATTGACATTATCGTTTATGGCTGGGAGAAAAGGTTCACATCAACAGGTATGGTTGGGAAGAAAAGGTTAACATCAACACTTATGGGTGGAAACAAGGTTGACATCAGCACATATGGGTGGGAACAAAGGCTGACATATGTAGTTATAATTGGGAACAAAGGTTGACATCAGCACTTATGCCTGGGAACAAAGGTTGAAATTCGCACTCATGGCTTGGAACAAACGGTTGACATCATCCCTTATGGCTGGAAGCAAGGGTTGACATCAGCACTTATAATTGGGTACAAAGGTTGACATAAGCACTTATGGCTGGGAACAATGGATGACATCATCACTTATGGTTGGGGATAAAGGTTGACATTAGCATTTATAGTTGGGATTAAAGGTTGACATCGACACTTATGACTGAGAGTGAAGGTTGAAAACAATACTTATGGTTGGAAACAAGGGATGACATCATCACTTATGGCTGTGAACATAGATTGACATCATCACTTATGGATGGGACCAAAGGTTGACAGCAACATTTCTGGCTGGGAACAAAAGTTGACATAATCACTTATGGCTGGGAACAAGGGTCAACATTAGGACTTATAGTTTGGAATAAAGGTTGGCATTAGTACTTATGGTTGGGAAAAAAGGTTGACATTAGCAATTATGGCTGAGAGCAAAGGGTTAACATCAACACTTATGGCTGGGAATAAGGGTTGGCATTATTAATTATGGTTGGGAACAACGGTTGACATCAGCACTTATGGCTGGGATAAAGGATTGACATAATCACTTATAGTTGGGAACAAATATTGACATCAACACTTATGGTTGGGAAGAAAAGGTTAACATCAACGCTTATGGCTGGGAACGAGGGTTGACATCAACACTTATAGCAGCAAACAAAGGTTGACATAAGCACATATGGATGGGAAAAAAGGTTTACATCAGCACTTATAGCTTTGAACAAAGCGTTGACATCAGCACTTATGGATGGTAAAAAAGGTTGACATCATCACTTATAGTTGAGGACGAAGGTTAACATCAACACTTATGGCTGTGAACAAGGGTTGACATCAACACTTATGGATGGAAACAAAGGTTGACATCATCACTTATGGTTGGGAACAAAGATTGACATCATCACTTATAGCTGGGAGCAAAGATTAAGATCAACACTTATTGCTGGGAACAAAGGGTTGACATCAAGACTTATAGGTGGGAATAAAAGATGACATAACACTTATAGTTGGGAACAAGGATGACATCAACACTTATGGCTTGGAACAAATGATTAACATCAACACTTATGGCTGGGAACAAGGGTTGACATCAGGACTTATAGCTGGGAACAGAGATTGACATCAACACTTATGGCTGGGACCAAAGGTTGACATCAACACATATGGATGGGAACAGAAGATTAACATCAGCCCTTATGGTTGGGAACAAGGGTTGACATTAACACTTATGGTTGGGAACAAGGATTGACATCATCACTTATAGTTGGGAACAAAGGTTAACATCAGCACTTATGGATGGGATGAAAAGGTTAACATCAACACTTATGGCTGAGAACAAGGGTTAACATCAACATTTTTGGTCAGGAACAAAGATTGAATCAGAACTTATGGTTGGGAGAAAAGATTCACATACTCACTTATGGGTGAGAATAAAGGATTGACATTCGGACTTATGGTTTGGTGTAAATATTGACATCAGCACTTATGGCTGGGAACAAGGGGTTAATATCAGCACTTATGGATGGGAACAAAAGTTGACATCAGCACTTATGACTGGGAACAAAGGGTTGACATCAACACTTATGGCTAGGAACAAAAGTTGACATCAGTACTTATGGATAAGAACAAAGGTTGACATCAACACTTATGGATGGGAACAAAGGATTAACATCAACATGTATGGATGGGAACAAGAATCAAAATTCTAAGATATATACATATAAAAGCGGAAATTACTATGAAACATCATAAAGTCTTCGACCTTGTTCAAACAAGCTTGTTTTTTCTTTGTCTTACTTTGAATTACCTAAAATTCAATAATATAAAGTTAGTGTTGTACCCCAATTTTTCCCCTAAGATCTCTTCATCATACCATGTTGTTTCACTCACAACAAGATTACACTAGGATCCTTGGTTCCCCTCCCTACTTTGAGTTATGCTCCTTTTGAGGGATTACCAAGCCCTTTGACTTATGCTCCTTTTGTGATCATGAATATTTTTTTAATTTCTTCACTTATAAAATACAATGTTGACTTGTCTTGTTTGTTATCCATGTAGGTAAGGGCAATGAGATTTAACAAGTTACCCCATGGGTTCATGAGTTTATTTCCATGCCCTAGTCAATACAAGCTTGAGAAGTTCAAACCTCATCATTGGATTGGTTTTGTAAGAAATGGAATAGCAAGATTTTATTGGTTTACCATATTTCAAGATTATTAAATTTTACCCAAAAGTACAAGGGGTTGATTGGAGAAGTTGTCATATTTGGACAAGGCCTTGTTCATACTGGTCACAAGAGAATATTTCTATCAAAATTCAAGACATGTAAGTGTTTTTTATGGCTATGAGTTCTCATTATCATCCTCAAAAACCTATATTTACAAAGAAAAAGTATTGGTACAAGAAGGTTGTTCAAACTTGTCAAAGTTCTCCAAGGCATTCTCTTGATCTAAAAGCTAGGGTTTTAAACTTCAAAGGAGCATATCTTGCTCACCTTTTGGTATTTTTGAGTAATTCCAAAGGCATCTTTCTCTTCAAAGGGTTATCAACAAACCACTTCAATAATTCCAAAGAGTTTTCATGTGGAAGGAACTTGGTGAAGAAGAAAGATTACAAGTCATCTAGATGAATCCACAATTTTCCATATGTGACTTCAAATGGTCATAACTTGCTCATTTTTCATCACCTTAAGTCCATTCTTTTTCCATAATGATCTTTAAGATGTGTACTTTATTCCTTATTTTATGTGAAAAGTGAGAAAATGTATGGAATTTTCCTTAAAGATGCAAAAGATTATAGGTCATTTCATGATTTTTGGCCAAATTCAACAAGTCATAACTCTCTCAATTTTTGGAGATTTTGAATAGTTCAGGTCCCAAAATGTAATTCAAGAGATCTACTTCATTCCATCTTTTTTGGTCAAGAGCAAATTCCAAGTGGAAGGCCATGTTTGGATGCAAAAGATTATAGGTCATTTTTGAAGAAGAATTTGAAATATTTCTATGTATGGAAATTCAACTCTTTTTCTTCAACTTTGACTCCATGTAACTTTCAGCTAAAGCATCCATTTGATTCCATTCTTTTTCCATTGCAAAGCTTATAACCTCATCTTTCTAAAGCATCAAGAATCATGCCCTAAGACCCCTTGAGTTGGAAATGCCATGGATTTGAATTTGGTAACTTGAAACTGATTTTTTTCACAAAGTCTGAATTTTGAAATCCATAATGTGACTTCTAAACACAAGATTTATGTGTGTTTTTGATTTAAACTTGATTAGCAAACTTGCCATAAGTGATTAGCACCCCAAAATGCAAGATTTGGTTGAGTTTTGATGGAAATGAAGTCACACTTCCCTCGTGCTCGACCTTCACTCAATTTCCCTCCAAACTTCCTTGTTTCTTCAAATTTCCATTCCCATTGACTTTCCTATAAATAGAGGGTCATTCCCCATTCATTTCTTCAAGCTTTGATAGCCAAAACCTCACACGAACCCATCTTGTTTTAATTCAGTTTCTAAGATTTAAGCTCCCTTTTCCAAAATGCTTTGCGCATTCATCATCCTTGATTATCATATAAACTCTCCAGCATTTAAACCAATCAAAATGAGCCATAATTCAAGCTACAGAAGTCCAGTTTCAGAGCTTCTTCCTTGAACTTCGAAAAGGTAGAATTCACCATCATTTGGATCCAAATCAAGCACTAATCTATTCTACTCCTTCTCCTGATTCTAACGATGCTTACATTTTTTAAATCCATTGAGAATTGAGAGAGAAATCTCAAATTGAAGGTGCTCTCTATTTTTTGGGTTTTTGATTGATATCTCTCTCCATACCTTATATAAATTTGGCGCAATGGTTGTGTTAGAATCGTCTTGAAGAAACGAGTTCAATGATGCTAGCCTCAGATCCTAACTTTTCCGTTTGAAGGATCTCACAAAATCCCCATTGCAGGGTGTCTGGAGGTTGAAGACGATGACATGTCTCGTCTCAACCAATGATAGTGTGCCAAACGTTTTAATTTCATTGGTTGCCCTTTCTCTGATCCCATGAGTATCTCACTAAGGTCCATATCAAGCATAGTGCGTCTGGTCCACTAGATTAGCTTACTAACGCGTTTTGACTATGATCTGATGGTCCACATCTTTTTTATTTTATTTTATTTTCTGGTTTTATATTTTTATTGATTAAATTTTCAAAAATTCATAACTCTTTTATTTTTTATCCAAAAATTATGAACAAATTCACAAAAAAATTTGAATTATTTCTGATCTCATGACTATTTTTTCACATTTTTATTTTGAAATTTAGTATTTTTTGTATTGTTTGTTTTCTTTTAATTACCTAAAAAATAATTTCTGACATTTTTTAATTCTGAAAAAATTCATAAATGTTATTTTGCATATTTTTGCTTTCTGAAAATTTTATGGAATTTTATGTTGAGGTTTACTATTTTTGACCTATTTTATGTTTGTTTGAGCAATTTTAAATAGTTTAAAAATAGTTTCTGACTTTTAAAAATTACCAAAATTTTTATAAAAATATTTGGATCCATTTCTGATTTTTCTATGGCCTTATTTCTCACGTCTTGATTAATTTGAACATAATTGATATTTTTCTCATTATTTTCTATTTTTAAAACATTTTTTAATCCTTTTTTTTATTAAATGTGATATTACTTTGTGATTATTTTCTGGCTAGTCTTGGGTTAGGTTTTGGATCATAAACTTTATTAACATCATTGGATCCATGGTGTTGAGTTTAACTCCATAAAAATGGATGAATGATTTTGATAATAGTTTGATTAAAATTTAATTCAAATGTGGTTTATATATTTTTTACCCTATCCCTCTTCATCTCATCCCCTTCTTATTGCACTAAATGTTGTTGGAGCATGATCTCTATATCATGTCTCAAAACAAATGGTGCATAAATTGCTATTGATCAACCTCAAAATAGGTGTGACTTCTATATAAGTCCACTTACGATTGCTTAACATAGCGCTAAATTTTGTCCCGATTCGAATAAATGATCATTCGTGGCCCAAACTTATGATTGCAAGCCCAAGTATGTTAATTTGATCTCTTTGATCCAATAAACTTGAGACTCATTGTGTGGAGGCTTTGGTTCAACCAATCCTCTAATGAATCTACAACACTTTTGGTCAACGCGGATCACTTAAACATTGTTGATCATTAAATGGTACTTATGAGAATTCCAAATGGATGATATACTTGACAAAAAGCAAATGCAACTTGTTGTGTGGAGGCTTTGGTTCTACCAATCCTCTAATGAGTTCCAAATGCAAGTTTCTAGGTGGTCATCCAACTAACCACTAATTATTGACTTGTTTTATCTTATGTTTTTATTCTTTTTTTATGCTTTATGTACTATTTATTTTTAGCATTTACATTTCATGCCACTTTCATCTTTGCTCATTTGAGCGTTTATTTTCTTGCCATTTTTACTTTGATCACTTGAGCTTTTCTCTTCCTTTCTTAAGATATTTAATAATCAACATAAACCCAAAAAATTTTTTAATGATACTTGGACTACTTGGTTACTATCCTTGGCATTATGGAGCATGGGACTTTTCTTGGACTTAGGATTAGAAACTTTGACCTATCTTGGAGATCTTATTTGATTGTTTTGTCTGGAATTCTTGAGGTTTACCTCAAGACATTGGGTTGCTTGTTTGTTTTGTGTGCAGGTTTTTGTGATCACATCTTTTATTTGTGATCTGGAATTCACTCGTATACAGCCGTTACTCTGCCCATTTTTTTGTGAATACTTAATACACTTAAATTTTAGCTCTCTCAAGAGGTCTAGTATTTCTTAGCTTGATTGGTTCCAATCCAAGGAATTGGAATTCTATCTTGGCTTATAATGTCAAGTTTTGACTTCTTGCTGGTTAGATAGTTCTTATCCCTAACTTTTATCTTATGCTTTAGGATAGCATCTTCTTCTCCTCCCATCTTGTTTAATTATAAAAATCTTCTTCCTCTTTTTTTTAAAACTCTTCTTGTTTTGAAACCTGAACCATTTTCATGATAAACTTGGACTTAGGTCCATGCATTTTAAAAGCATTTTCATAAATAAATTGCAATCAACTTAATAATACCTTGACATTTTTTGTGAGAAGACTAAAAGTCAATCAATCTCATTCAAACCATTTTGACACTTTGGCTTTTACTTTAAAATTTTCTCAAAAGATTAAACTCTTGTCAATCTTTGTAGTGATCCAAACAATTATACTTCTACAATATATAGTGAAGAGATATATTTTCCACTTGGGTGTTGAGTGAGGCACTGTTGATTTTAAAATCTAAGTTGTATCCTCCACTTTGAGATGATGCAAATTCTCCTTTCTCATAATTGTGGGTAGTAGGTATGTTTTCCACACGGACAATGACGATGATGTTTTATCTTATAAAATTGACCAACGCATTTGTGTTTCAAATTTTTAAAAGAGGAACTATGTGTACCCTGATCCCCTATTGCACGAATGGTGGTACGTAGGCACTAAAGGTTCGCAACCGCGGCGGGTGCAAAAATCATAAAAAAAATATATTTTTTTTCTCACCTCTGAAACAACCGGCTGAAAATCATCAAACAATGAAAATGCATGCTATGCACATGACCTCAGGGTATCCCATTTGTCAACTTTCGGTATCGTAGAAGCAGATGAGGCTGTTGTTGGAACCTAGTTCCAAGCCCTACCCGTTGACAGCATAAGGAGAAATGAGAATTTTGTGGTTTCGCTAAAGGACGCGCAGCAAGTTGTGCGCAATGGCCATAATGCAGTTTGGGGACGACTTGTGGATCCACCCGTGAACAAGAACAAAGATGGTTTGGGTTTCTCTTCGAAAAATGGAAAAGGAAAAAGTTTGAAGTCAAAGTCTACTATGAACAATTATCATGATGTTTTCCACAGCGGGGGTACCTTCATCCAATTGATTTTGGAATTAATGTTGTTGAAGAGGATGAAGCAGAGCAGGAAGTACCGAATTATGTGACACATGGAGTCAGGGTTCAGAACTGGGTCACCATTGATGTTCCTTCTTGCATACATGTTTCAAAGTAATTTGTTTTGTTAATCTTTTTTTCCTTGAAAAAGCTTTCACTCTGCCCAAGGTGGAAGTATTAATGTTGTAGGGCTTATCTGTTTGCTGTGACTTTTAAGATCATTAATAAATGTTGTCTTTGCTTCCCGAATTATGTCTTTATTTTCTTATTTTTCTTGAAAAATGGTAATAAAAAAAAACCTTTCAAATTAAATAATAACTAAAATTCAATTTGCATGATCACTTGTTATATGTGTCAGTTTCTAAAAGCAATCATAAATCATATGTGCAGATTATAATGAGATTCTAGAAGAGGTCTCTTGGTTGCTTGAGCACGAGGAAAATACCATTCTACCATATAAGGAGCCTTTAGAAGTGATCAATGTGGGTTCAGAAGAAGATCTGAAGGAGGTCGAGATTGGAGCATCGTTATATCCCAATGTAAAAAGAAGTTTGATTGAGTTGTTAAAAGACATGCCTGGTCTAGATACAAATATCGTCGAGCACCGTTTGCTGTTGAAGCCAGAGTGTCCGCCAATTAAATAAAAGTTGAGAAGAACTCACCCAGATATGGCAGTAAAGATCAAAGAGGAGGTCCTAAAGCAGATTAATGTTGGTTTTCTTGTGACGTCAGTGTATCCTCAATGGATTTCCAATATTGTCCTAGTATCGAAAAAAGACGGAAAAGTCCGCATGTGCGTAGATTACAAAGATCTAAATAAATCTAGTCCAAAAGATGATTTTCCATTGCCTCACGTCGACGTGTTAGTGGATAGCACAGCAAAATTCAAAGTATTGTCGTTCATGGATGGATTTTCCGGGTATAATCAAATAAGAATGGCTCTAGAGGACATGGAAAAAACAATGTTTATCACACACTAGGGAACATTCTGTTACAGAGTCATGCCCTTCGGGTTGAAGAACGCTGGTGCAACGTACCAAAGGGCTATGACAACCCTATTCCATGATCTGATGCACAAGGAAATCGAAGTATATGTTGATGAGATGATTGCCAAATCCCAGACTGAAGAAGGGCATATAAAAGATTTGTTAAAGTTGATTCAGCGTTTGAGGAAGTATCGTCTCCGCTTGAATCCAAATAAATGCACCTTCGGTGTTTGATCAGGGAAATTGTTGGGTTTCATTGTTAGCCAGAAAGGAATCGAAGTTGACCCTGATAAAGTCAAATCAATTCAAGAAATTCCAGCACCAATAACTGAAAACCAAGTCAGAGGTTTCCTCGGGCGTTTGAATTATATTTCCAGATTTATTTCCCACATGACTGCAACATGTGAACCGATCTTTAAGTTGTTAAATAAAGATCAAGGTTGTGTATGGACAGATGACTGCCAGAGGGCATTTGAGAGTATTAAAGAATATCTGCTTGAACCTCCTATCCTGCTCCCTCCCGTAGAAGGAAGATCGTTGATTATGTATTTGACAGTGTTAGATAAATCCATGGGTTGTATTCTGGGACAACAAGATAAAACAGAGAAGAAGGAGTTTGCTATTTATTATCTCAACAAAAAGTTCACTGATTCTGAGTCGCGGTATTCCATGCTGGAAAAGACATGTTGTGCTTTGGCCTGGGCGGCAAAGCGTTTGTGGTAGTATATGTTGAATCATACCACTTGGTTGATCTCCAAAATGGATCCAATCAAGTACATTTTTGAAAAGCCCGCTCTTACTGGGAGAATTGCCCGCTGGCATATGTTGTTATCTGAATATGATATCGAGTACCGCACTCAAAAGGCTATTAAAAGCAGTGTGTTGGCAGATTATCTTGCTCACCAACCAGTGGAGGATCGCTAGTCTGTAGAATGTGAATTCCCCGATGAGGATGTGATGTTCCTGAAAGTGAAGGATTGTGATGAACCATTACCTGAGGAAGGTCCTGACCCTGAATCTCGTTGGAGTATGATATTTGATGGAGATGTGAATGCCTATGGTAAAGGAATTGGTGTTGTGATTGTCACTCCTCATGGATCGCACATTCCTTTTACTGCAAGGTTAACATTTGATTTCACTAATAATATAGCAAAATACGAGGCTTGCATCATGGGTCTCGAGGAAGCTATTAATCTCAGAATTAAAATTCTAGATGTGTATGGTGATTCATCTTTGGTAATAAATCAGATTAAAGGAGAATGGGACACTCGTCACCCTGGCTTGATCCCTTACAAAGACTATGCTAGAAGATTATTACCATTCTTCAATAAAGTTGAATTCCATCACATCCCTAGAGATGAAAATCAAATGGCGGATGCTCTAGCCACTCTGGCTTCTATGTACCAAGTGAATACTTGGAATGATATACCCCGAATTACGGTTCGGCGACTGGATAGGCCCGCTCATGTGTTTACAATAGAGGAGGTAGCAGATGAAAAACCCTGGTATTATGATATCAAGCATTTTCTTCAGACTCAGGAATACCCGATTGGTGCATCGAGGAAAGATAGAAAGACACTGAGAACATTAGCAGGCGGTTTTTTCCTCAGTGAAAATGTCTTATACAAGAGAAATTATGACATGGTCTTGCTCAGATGCGTGGATAGGCACGAAGTGGACATGTTGATGCATGAGATTCATGAGGGTTCATTTGACACTCATGCTAATGGACATTCGATGGCTAAAAAGATGCTAAGGGCAGGTTATTATTGGCTAACAATGGAGTCTATGCAGACAAGGTCCATGTGCCTCCGACACTTCTCCATGTGATTTCCTCCCCATGGCCTTTCTCTATGTGGGGTATTGACATGATTAGGATGATAGAACCCAAAGCTTCGAATGGGCACCATTTTATCTTGGTAGCAATTGACTACTTCACCAAATGGGTGGAGGCTGCATCATATGCCAATGTTACCAAACAGGTGGTTGTGTGTTTCATCAAAAATAATCTTATATGCTGGTATTGTATGATGAACAGAATCATCACTGATAATGGCTCGAATTTGAACAACAAGATGATGACAGAACTATGTGAAGAATTCAAGATTGTCCATCACAATTCATCTCCATACAGGCGAAAGATGAATGGGCTGTTGAAGCGGCTCATAAGAATATCAAGAGAATTATCCAGAAAATGGTTATTACTTATAAGGATTTGCATGAAATGCTCCCTTTTGCTCTGCATGGATATCGAACATTCGTCAGCATTTCAACAGGAGCAACCTCGTTCTCCCTGGTGTATGGAATGGAATTTGTACTCCCTGTCTAGGTAGAGATTCCCTCGTTCCGTGTAATAATGGAAACCAAATTGAGAGAGGCTGAATGGGTCCAGAACAGGTTTGACCAATTGAATTTGATTGAGGAGAAGAGAATGACCGCTTTGTGTCATGGGCAGTTATATCAGAAAAGAATGAAGAAAGATTTTGATAAAAAGGTCAAACCTCGTGAATTTAGAGAAGGCGACCTCATGCTCAAGAAGATCATGTCTTTCAGCGCAGATTCTAGGGGAAAGTGGACTCCCAATTTTGAAGGCCCATATTTTGTCAAGAAAGCCTTCTCTGGCGGTGCACTAATTCTTGAAACTATGGATGGAGAGGAGTTCCCACGTCCCATGAATGCTGACGCATTCAAGAAATACTTCGCCTAAAGAAACAAAAGAACAACTCGCTAAGTTGAAAATCCGAAAGGGAGGCTTAGGCAAAAAGGAGTGTCTCAGTAGGCCAAAAATTCGAAAGGGAGGTCTAAGCAAAAATTAGAGACATAAACAGAATAAATTTCCCGCTAGGTTGAAAACCCGCAAGGGCAGCTTTGGAAAAAGTTAGATATTTTCTTGGAAAGTAACTACGTTAGACAAGACTTGATCGTTTAAGCAACAATCTTTTCAGATCCTCACCATACTTCAACTAAAGCTACTGCCCAGGATTTCAAAAGTTGTTAGGGGGGATAGTGGTCATTTTATCTCAATTTATCTTTTCCATTATGTATTACCATTTCCCAAACTTTGTAATCATCTATGGAGTCTCGCCATTCGCAGACTACCATTCTATTAATGAAATTCGAGCTTTTACCCAATTCTTTGTGTTCTTGTTTTATTTAGCTTGCAAAGACTCCATTTATTACTGATAATAACGTTCAAAGTAAAGATATTAAATAACAAAATTGATTTTTTTCAAAAAAAAAGTGTTTTACAATTTACTTTTACTTTGAGATTTGTGATGAAACAATAAAAACAAAAATGATGATCCCAGGAATGGACAAACTCCGGTTGTTTTGAGAAGTTTTGTTCCCCTCGGGAAGGTCTACTCAGGTTGTTTTCGCCGTATTGGGTTTATGGTTCCGGTATCCTCGGACAAGTTTGAGTTCATTTCTACTCTTTTATGAGTTTTCATGGTGTGAAGTTTCAATCTGCATTTTTCTCCAGGGAAGTAGGATTGAATTCGCCATCGAAGTTTGATTGTGTCGGTTCCAGTCTACTTTATTTGAGACTGGTCTTGCAATCTCCAGTAGGCATGTTACTTTTGAGAAAAACTGGTTTCTCCGATGAAGCCGAAAGAAGGATGTTCTATCCCGGTATCTGTTTGATTTGTCTACCTCTGGATTATGTTTCTCCTCAGTAAAGTTAAGGCAGGAAGTAGGTTTGGTTTCCGCAACTTGCCTTTACCTTTCTTGGAATGATCATTCTGGTTGAAGTTTAGCCAAGTGTTCTTAGTTCCTGAGGCGGTTTTGTTTGTTTCTTCCCGCTGCTTGTTTATCTGTTTTGTCAGCATACGCACGATAACACTCATACATACATCATGCATGGCTAAAATTGACAAATCATTGTTCATTGACATTTGTTAATATTTTTGTTGACATATCACCCTGTTTTGCAGAGTCACGTTGTCCTCTCTTCAATAGAATGTTGGCCTTAAGCAGAAAGCGTATATTCTTTCAATATCCCCACCGAGTTGTCTCTCGTGGAAGATTTTTTGCTCTAGTCTTCCTGCAACGCTCCTTGTTTAGATGGATTTGGTTTTCCCTCTTGAGTTTATTTCTCAAAGGATGTATCTTGGTTAACTGTCTTGTTCTAGTTTATTTCTGGTTTGAATTTGTGGTTCCACAATGATATTATTTACTTTGGATTTCTGAAAACTTCTAGTTTTAGTTTGTGCATTTATTTTGCACCAGAAGACTTTATTTCCGCAACAGGAATATCATGGCATTTCCGCAGGAAGTCATATTTCTTTCCCCAGGAAGCCATATTTCTATCCCCAGAAAGTCATTTCTTTTTGAAATCCTCCATGACAACAAGTAACATGTCTCTTTATTTAAGCAAACTTGTGTTTCCCTGTAAAAGTCGATGTAACTTTTGCTACCTCCTCTATGAATGATTAGTTTGCAGTTTGTCGTCAGTTTACGCCAGTCGATGGCAAGGCTTTCAAATTCGCAGAAATAGCTCGTTGTGAAATATTTGAAAGTAGAAGTCTCTTTATTTGATACAGCTTACATATTACCCTTTCCAGGAAAAGTGCCTCGGTTAAAGAAGAAGTTGAGACCCATTCTAGGCAAAACACCAGAATCTTGGGGAAACTTGTTATCTTTTTTATACCTTCAGTGAAAGTTGGTAGGACATCAGCAATGAACGTTGGCGTTTGTTATCTTTTTGCTATCTTCAGTAAATGTTGATAGTTCATCATCAGTGAGCGGTGATGATATGATTTTCTCTTTGTACCTTCAGTGAAAGTTGGTAGACCATCGGTAATGAACGTCAGTGCTTGTTATCTTTTTGCTATCTTTAATGAACGTTGATAGTTCATCATCAGTGAACAGCGATGATATGATTTTCTTTTTCTACCTTTAGTGAAAGTTGGTAGACCATCGGCAGTGAACGTCGATGCTTGTTATCTTTTTTCTATCTTCAGTAAATATGGATAGTTCATCGTCAGTGAACAGTGGTGCTATGATTATTCTCTTTCTACCTTCAGTGAAAGTTGGTAGGCCATCGGCAGTGAATGTCGGTGCTTGTTATCTTTTTTCTATCCTTAGTTAATGTTGATAGTTCATCGTCAGTGAACGGAGGTGCTATGGTTATTCTCCTTCTACCTTCAGTGAAAGTTGGTAGGACATCGGCAGTGAACGTTGGTGTTTGTTATCTTTTTTCTATCTTCAGTGAATGTTGATAGTTCATCATCAGTGAACGGAGGTGCTATGATTATTCTCTTTCTACCTTCAGTGAAAGTTGGTAGACCATCGGCAGTGAAAGTCAGTGCTTGTTATCTTTTTGCTATCTTCAGTGAATGTTAATAGTTCATCATCAGTGAACGATGATGATATGATTTTATCTTTCTACCTTCAGTGAAAGTTGGTAGACCATCGGCAGTGAATGTTGGTGCTTGTTATCTTTTTTCTATCTTCAGTGAATGTTGATAGTTCATCATCAGTGAACGGCGATGATATGATTTTCTCTTTCTACCTTTAGTGAAAGTTGGTAGACGATCGGTAGTGAACGTCGGTGCTTGTTATCTTTTTTCTATCTTCAGTAAACGTGGATAGTTCATCGTCAGTGAACAGCGGTGCTATGATTATTCTCTTTCTACCTTCAGTGGAAGTTGGTAGGCCATCGGCGGTGAACGTCGGTGCTTGTTATCTTTTTGCTATCTTTAGTGAACGTTGATAGTTCATCGTTAGTGAATGGTGGTGCTATGATTATTCTTCTTCTACCTTCGGTGAAAGTTGGTAGGACATCGGAAGTGAACATCGGTGTTTGTTATCTTTTTGCTATCTTCAGTGAATGTTGATAGTTCATCGTCAGTGAACGGCGGTGCTATGATTATTCGCTTTCTACCTTCAGTGAAAGTTGGTAGACCATCGGCAGTGAACGTTGGTGCTTGTTATATTTTTTTCTATCTTCAGTGAACGTTGATAGTTCATCATCAGTGAACGGCGATGATATGATCTTCTCTTTCTACCTTCAGTGAAAGTTGGTAGAACATCGACAGTGAACGTCAATGTCTGTTATCTTTCTCTCTGCCTTCAGTAAACCTCGGTAGCTTCACCTTCAGTAGAAGTTAGTGTCTCTTGTGACCATTCTACCATCCTCTCTAATTCAGTTCTCTGAGTCCACCAGTGATTTATTTTTTTGGTGGGGGTGCTCATTTGTTCCTTTTATTATTGTTACATCCCCAGTGTTATTTTGCGTCTTTTTGGTCCTGTTCATATGAATTCATGATCATAAGCATTTGCATGGTATCTTAGGGCCAAAAATAAGGTTTGTTTTATATTTAAGTATCTTCGATCGCGTCGACACTAAGATTTTTAACCTTTGTATCTCCGGATAGAAGAAACTTAAATAAGGGAAGCTGTTGTACCCCAATTCTTTCCCCTAAGATCCCTTCATCATATCATGTTGTTTCACTAACAACAAGATCACACTAGGATCCTTGGTTGCCCTCCCTACGTTGAGTTATGCTCCTTTTAAGGGATTACCAAGCACCTTGACTTATGTTCCTTTTGTGATCATGAATATTATTTTGATTTCTTCACTTATAAAATACAATGTTGGCTTGTCTTGTTTGTTATCCATGTAGGTAAGAGCAATGAGATTTAACAAGTTTCCCCATGGGTTCATGAGTTTATTTCCATGCCCTAGTCAATACAAGCTTGAGAAGTTCAAACCTCATCATTGGATTGGTTTTTGAAGAAATGGCATAGCAAGATTGTTTTGGTTCACCATATTTCAAGGTTATTAAATTTGACCCAAAAGTACAAGGGGTTGATTGGAGAAGTTGTCATATTTGGACAAGGCCTATTCATACTGGTCACAAGAGCATATTTCTCTCAAAATTCAAGATATGGAAGTGGTTTTGATGGCTATGAGTTCTCATTATCATCCTCAACAACCTCTATTTACAAAGCAAAAGTGTTGGTACAAGAAGGTTGTTCAAACTTATCAAAGTTCTCCAAGGCATTCTCTTGATCTAGAAGCTAGGGTTTTGAACTTCAAAGGAGCATATCTTGGTCACCTTTTGGTATTTTTGAGTAATTCCAAAGAAATATTTCTCTTCAAATGGTTATCAATAAACCACTTCAAAAATTCCAAAGAGTTTTCATGTGGAATGAACTTGGTGAAGAAGAAAGATTACAAGACATCCAGATGAATCCACAATTTTCCATATGTGACTTCAAAGGGTCATAACTTGGTCATTTTTAATCACCTTGAGTCCATTATTTTTCCATAATGATATTGAAGATGTGTAATTTATGCCTTCTTTTATGTGCAAAGTGAGAAAATGGATGGAAGTTGCCTTAAAGATGCAAAAGATTATAGGTCATTTCATGATTTTTGGCCAACTTCAACAAGTCATAACTCTCTCAATTTTTGGATATTTTGAATGGTTCAAGTCCCAAAATGTCATTTAAGAGATCTACTTCATTCCATCTTTTTTGGTCAATATCAAATTCCAAGTGGAAGGTCATTTTTGAAGAAGAATTTGAAATATTTCGAAGTATGGAAAGTCAACTATTTTTCTTCAACTTTGACTCCATGTAACTTTCAGCTCAAGAATCCATTTGATTACATTATTTTTCCATTGTAGAGCTTGTAAACCTCATCTTTCTAAAGCATCAAAAATCATGCCCTAAGACCCCTTGAGTTGGAAATGCCATGGATTTGAATTTGGTAACTTGAAACTGATTTTTTTCACAAAGTCAAAATTTTGAAATCCATAATGTGACTTCTAAACTCAAGATTTATGCGCGTTTTTTATTTAAACTTGATTAGAAAACTTGGCAGAAGTGATTAGAACCCCAAATCGCAAGATTTGGTTGAGTTTTGATGGAAATGAAGTCACACTTCACTCGTGCTCGACCCTCACTCAATTTCCCTCCAAACTTCCTTGTTTCTTCAAATTTTCATTCCCATTCACTTCCATATAAATAAAGGGTCATTCCCCATTCATTTCTTCGAGCTTTGAGATCCAAGAACACCCTGCCAAAACCTCACACGAATCCATCTTTTTTGAATTCAGTTTCTAAGATTTAAGCTCCCTTTTCCAAAATTCTTTGTGCATTCATCATCCTTGTGTTTACAGTTATTTCTGGTAAACAACCTCTAGTCCTCCAAATTATCAAATAATCTTAATGACTGTTATTTAATCTCTCTGGTAACTTGCAGGATCGACTAGATTGATCCTATGGTGTATTGGTCATTTGGATAATTCTCATTGTAGAACTGATATTCATGGTTGGTATTTAGAATGTTGTGTAGGTGTTCAACTTACTTCGATTACCATATTAAAGATCTAATGACATGATCAAGTAAATACGTGTGAAACTAAATTGCATGAATAAAGGTTCAATTGTAAAGACATGTAAAACTGCAAAAAGACAAATAAATAACTTCGAAGTATAAAAGCATGTAATGTAAAAGAGTTTCTGGAATGTAAAAGATTCGAAATAGAAAGAAAGCGTTTAAATACAAGAAATCAGTAAAATGACTTTGGATGAAAAGGTATTCGAATGATAAAAGCATGAAGATAAAAGCATAAAAGGTATAAGAATTTCTGAAATGTAAAGTACTCGGAATAGAAGGAAAGACTTTCAAATACAAGAAATCAGTAGATGACTTTGAATGAAAAAGATTTTAATGTAACGGCTTTTGAATGATATTGACATGAAGATAGAGGATAAATTGGAAATGATAAAGAGTTTTATTGAATCACAAATATTTGGTGTTATCATACGTACATTGTTCGAGCATTCGTTTCCCTAGCCATGTGGTATTTTGAATGTTTACTGAATTTTGTACAATAGATATGACACACGAAATCCTAACGCTAAAACTTCTATTTATACTACTTCGACCATAACGGTCTTGCCTATGAGATTCTTCCACGTTCAGAACATGCAAAGTAATTCCCCTCTCTAGCTTCCACGCGTCTTCGAATGCTCCAGCGCATATATTTTAAATTTCTAACATCCCGCTTGCGTTTGAATTTCAAATGTTTTGGCACTCTTCGTTTCGAACTCATTTCTTGGAAACAGCCTTGTTACCACTTCGAGACTTCTTTTGAATATATCCCCATAACTGTCACTCGAGGCTCCGAGTTTTGACATGCCCATTTGAAGCACTGCTTCTACCATTTCGAAACATGACATCTTGCTTTATTCCAACGAAACATCCAATTTGCTTCGCTTCGAACAGTATCATCAAAATCTTCAGCCAACACCTTGATTATCATATAAACTCTCCAACACTTAAACCAATCAAAACGAGCCATAATTCCAGCTACTGAAGTCCAGTTTCAGAGCTTCTTCCTTGAACTTCGAAAAGGTAGAATTCACCATCATTTGGATCCAAATCAAGCACTAATTTATTCTACTGCTTCTCCTGAATCTAATGCTGCTTACAATTTTTAAATCCATTGAGAATTGAGAGAGAAATCTCAAATTGAAGATGCTCGCTATTTTCTGGGTTTTTGATTCATATCTCTCTCCATACCTTATATAAATTTGGTGCAATGGTTGTATTAGAATCGTCTTGAAGAGAGGAGTTCAATGATGCTAGCCTGAGATCCTAACTTTTTCGTTTGAAGGATCTCAGAAAATCCCCATTGCAGGGTGTCTAGAGGTTGAAGATGATGACATGTCTCGTCTCAGCCAATGATAGTGTGCCAAACGTTTTAATTTCATTGGTTGCCCTTTCTCTGATCCCATGTGTATCTCACTAAGGTCCATATCAAGCACAGTGCGTATGGTCCACTGGATTAGCTTACTAACGCGTTTTGACCATGATCTGATGGTCCACATCTTTTTGATTTTATTTTATTTTCTGATTTTATATTTTACTTGACTAAATTTTCAAAAATCCATAACTCTTTTATATTTTATCCAAAAATTATGACAAAATTCACAAAAATACTTTGAATTATTTCTGATCTCATGACTATTTTTTCACATTTTTATTTTGATATTGAGTATTTTTTGTATTTTTTGTATTATTTGTTTTCTTTTAATTACCTAAAAAATACTTTCTGACATTTTTTAATTCTGAAAAAATTCACAAATGTTATTTTGCATATTTTAGACTTTCTTAAAATATTATGGAATTTTATGTTGAGGTTTACTATTTTTGACCTATTATATGTTTATTTGAGCAATTCTAAATAGTTTAAAAATAGTTTCTGACTTTTAAAAATTACCAAAATTTTTATAAAAATATTTGGATCCATTTCTGATTTTTCTATGGCCTTACTTCTCACTTCTTGATTAATTTGAACATAATTGATATTTTTCTCATTATTTTCTATTTTTAAAACATTTTTTAATCCTTTTTTTTATTAAATGTGATATTACTTTGTGATTATTTTTTGGCTAATCTTGGGTTAGGTTTTGGATCATAAACTTTATTAACATCATTGGATCCATGGTGTTGAGTTTAACTGCACAAAAATGGATGAGTGATTTTAATAATAGTTTGATTAAAATTTAATTCAAATGTGGTTTGTATATTTTTTTACCCTATCCCTCTTCATCTCATCCCCTTCTTATTTCACTAAATGTTGTTGGAGCATGATCTCTATATCATGTTTCAAAATAAATGGTGCATAAATTGCTATTGACCGGCCTCAAAATAGGTGCGACTTCTATATAAGTCCACTTACGATTGCTTAACATAGCGCTAAATTTTGTCCCGATTCGAATAAATAATCATTCGTGGCTCAAACTTATGATTGCAAGCCCAAGTATGTTAATTTGATCTCTTTGATCCAATAACCTTGAGATTCATTGTGTGGAGGCTTTGGTTCTACCAATCCTCTAATGGATCTACAACACTTTTGGTCAAAGCGGATCACTTAAACATCGTTGATCATTAAATGGTACTTATGAGAATTCCAAAAGGATGATATACTTGACAAAAAGAAAATGCAACTTGTTGTGTGGAGGCTTTGGTTCTACCAATCCTCTAATGAGTTCCAAATGCAAGTTTCAAGATGGTCATCCAAATAACCACTAATTATTGACTTGTTTTATCTTATGTTTTTATTCTTTTTTTATGCTTTATGTACTATTTACTTTTAGCATTTACATTTCATGCCATTTTCATCTTTGCTCATTTGAGCATTTATTTTCTTGCCAAATTTACTTTGCTCACTTGAGCTTTTCTCTTCATTTCTTAAGATACTTAATAATCAACATAAACCCTAAAAAATCTTTAATGATACTTGGACTACTTGGTTACTATCCTTGGCATTATGGAGCATGGGACTTTTCTTGGACTTAAAATTAGACACTTTGACCTATCTTGGAGATCTTATTTGATTATTTTGTCTGGAATTCTTGAGGTTTACCTCAAGACATTGGGTTTCTTGTTTCTTTTGTGTGCAGGTTTTTGCGATCACATCCTTTATTTGTGATATGGAATTCACCCGTATACAGCCGTTACTCTGCCCAATTTTTTGTGAAGACTTAATACACTTAAAGTTTAGTTCTCTCAAGAGGTCTAGTATTTCTTTGCTTGATTGGTTCCAATCCAAGGAATGAGAATTCTATCTTGGCTTATAATGTCAAGTTTTGACTTCTTGTTGGTTAGATGGTTCTTATCCCTAACTTTTATCTTATGCTTTAGGATAGCCTCTTCTTCTCCTCCCATCTTCTTTAATTTTAAAAATCATCTTCCTCTTTTTTTGAAAACTCTTCTTGTTTTGAAACCTGAACCATTTTCATGATAAACTTCGACTTAGGTCCATGCATTTTCAAAGCATTTTCATAAATAAATTCCAATAAACTTAATAATACCTTGACATTTTTTGTGAGAAGACTAAAAGTCAATCAATCTCATTCAAACCATTTTGCCACTTTGGCTTTTACTTTAAACTTTTCTCAAAAGATTAAACTCTTGTCAATCCTTGTAGTGATGCAAACAATTATACTTCTACAATATGTAGTGAAGAGAGATATTTTCCACTTGGGTGTTGAGTGAGGCATTGTTGATTTTAAAATCCAAGCCGTATGCTCCACTTTGAGATGATGCAAATTCTCCTTTCTTATAGTTGTGGGTAGTAGATATATTTACCACACAGACAATGACGATGATGTTTTATCTCATAAAATTGACCAACGCACTTGTGTTTCAATTTTTAAAAGAGGAACTACGTGTACCCTGATCCCCTATTGCACAAAAGGTGGTACGTAGGCACTAAAGGTTCGCAACCACGACGGGTGTAAAAATCATAAAAAATATATTTCTTTTCTCACCTCCACCATCCATTTTATATACAACAATTTTTATAGCCAAAATATATAGATTTTACAAAGGCTCCTGCGGAGTACTGTAGATGTTTAGGGTGCTAATACCTTCCCTTTGCATAACCAACCCCCTTACCTTGAATCTTTCCCCCTCTTTTTGGGTTATTCGCTCTTTTACCATTCCTTTGGAAACAATAATGCGCGGTGGCGGTTTTTATTTTTGATTTGTATAAAGTCTAGTCAATCCAAAGCCTTAGTCTTGAACATTTCTACCGCTACAGTTTCATAATAATCTTAATGGGTCCTCCTATCTTATAGGTCCACACGAATCTAAAGGGTTACTAAATGATATTATAACTTAAAGCATTCGACTTTGTCCTACTTGTATAGACTTACATAATAGAACAAAATATTGAGTATCTATGTAATTTTTGTTTTGTATAGAAACATATAAACTTGAGTTCATATAAATCAATACATCACTACTCGGTAATGCAAACACAATGTATCTTTCCCCGCTAGGTCCCACATCTAGGACAATGGACACTGGTCACGTATCTCTGTCATGTCGGATAACTTTACCCGACCTATCCTACGTCTGCGAAAATGGACATGTGTCACATATGTTCTCTCAATGAGAAATGTGATATATCCTCGGAAGTGGATACTTGTTTTTTATCATCACTTTATTCAATTGTCGGTAATCTAAACAGAGCCTCATACTACCATCTTTATTTTTCATAAGTAATACCGGAGCTCCCCAAGGCGATACACTTGACCTAACAAATTTATTTTCAAGTAAGTCTTCCAGTTGTTGCTTCAATTTCTCATGTTCAAATGCTGATATCTGGTGGGTGTTTACAGTGATTTCTGGTAAACAACCGCTAGTCCTCCAAACTATCGAATAAACTTACTGACTGTTATTCAATTTCTCTGGTAACTCGCAGGATCGACTAGATTGATCCTAGGACGTGTTGGTCATTAGAGTAACTCTCATGATCAAACAGGTATTCATGGTTGGTATTTAGAATGTTGTGTAGGTGTTTGACTTATTTCGATTTCTCTCTTAAAGATCTAAAGGTGCAATCAAAATATATGTGCGCGAAACTAAATTGCATGAATAAAGGTTAATTGTAAAGACATGTAAAACTGCATAAAAGACAAGTAAATGATTTCGAAACGTAAAACAAAACAGTTAATGTAAAAGATTCGAAATATGAAGAAAGCATTTAATGCAAGAAATCTGTAAAATGACTTTAAGTAAAAAAGGTGTTCGAAGGATAAAAACTTGAAGATAAAGGCATGAAATGTATAACAGTTTCTGAAATGTAAAGTGTTTGAAATGGAAAGAAAGCATTTAAATGTAAGGCATCAATGAAAAGATTTCGAATAAAAAGACTTTAGATGCAAAAACTTGTAAATGGTATTGACATAAAGATAAGGAAAGTAATGGAAATGATAAAGGGTTTTCATTAAATCATAAACATGTGGTGCTATCATACGTACATTGCTCTTGCATTCGTTTCCCTAGCCATGTGGTAATTTGAATGTTTACTGAGTATTTTGTACAATAGATATGACACACGAAATCCTAATGCTAAGACTTCTATTTATACTACTTCGACCATAACGGTCTTGCTATAAGATTCTGCCACGTTTAGAACATGCAGAGCAATGCCTCTCTCTTGCTTCCACGTGTCTTCGAATGCTCCAGCGCATATATTTCAAATTTCGAACATCCCGCTTGCATTTGAATTTCAAATGTTTTGGCACTTCTTCGCTTCGAACGCACTTCTTAGATACAGCCTTGTTGTCATTTCGAGACTTCTTTAGATATGTTCTCATCATTGCCACTCGAAGCTTCAAGCTTTGATATACTCATTCGAAGCATTGCTTCTACTATTTCGAAACATAACGTTTTATTTCATTTCGATCGAAACGTCCAATTTACTTGGCTTCTAATAATATTATCAAAATCTTCAGCCAACAAAATGCCCCTTTAAAATATGTATTTCGATTTCTTTGAGAAATACTTATTTTAAACATATACACAAGATTTTGATGAGACCTTCGAATCATCGTAACATTTAATGCATTTGACCCCAGTCACGTCAATCATAACACTTTTTAGATTCCTTAACCGCCTTGAGCCATCTCAAAGTATGGTGCAGTTACGAAACAATGATTATCTTTAATCACGCCTATTACCAATGTTAACTTTACGCCACCTCTTCATCACACCAACCCATGATTACCACGTATCACAACCTTACTCAGTGGATTCTTAAACTTCCACATTATAAAAACTATCAACTTAGTCTTTTTCTTTTTCTTCCCACATTCTGAATCTTTTCTCCTTATTCTCTCACCGAAACCCTAAGCTTTCAACATTCTTCCAAAAAATGTCTTCTTTCACTTCATCCCAACTAAAAAAGGTTTCCAAGAAGAAAGGAAAGACCGCAGGAACTACTATGGAAAGCAAGGTTGTCACTCACCAAGGTCAATCTGTTCTTGTTCCCCAGATGATCTCAAAGGAAAAATAAATGCTTTATGCATCCCAGGTACTTATTCCTACCACCGCTGCTGGTAAGAGGTTAGCTCTAATGGGCCCTCTTACAGTTTTTGAAATTCTAAAAGACACCAGGAAAATTTTCCCAGTTTGCTATAATTTCAAACCCCTGTTCAATAAAATGGACGCCCCTAAGGCAATAGAATCTTCAGGCTCAAACACCATGGAAAATCCAACTGTTCCTCCCAAGGACCCTTTTGTATTAGACTATGTAAAGAGTAATTTCAAACCGTTTCGATCTTGCCCCACCTCCGACACTGCTTATCAAAACTGGTTCAATAAGGTAGAAGCTAAGAAATCCCAGCAATGGGAAGAATTAGGTATCTATAACTTGATTAAGCTGTCGAAGCCAGGTTTTACTTACAGCCACCCATTGTTATTCGCGTCCCTATATTTCTGGGACAGTACTTATAATACTTTCCATCTCCCTGGTGGAATGATTACCCCTACCTTCTTTGACATAGCGGCCATCACTGGGCTATCACCAGTAGGAGAAACATATATGCCTGACAACGAAGAACATTCGAGTATAATCAACTTCGAAGTCAAACTAGCAAGTTTTTCCAAGTTTATCAGCCACTACCATGCTGAAGGAGACAGTGTGTCTGATGTAGAACACATTGCTTTCCTTACCCTATGGCTGTCAAGATATGTCTTCTGCAGTAGATCCCTACAAGTAGCCAGTAGGTTTATTCCTCTAGCTAGGGATTTGCATGAGAACCGGAGAGTGTGCTTAAGTGAACTGCTTTTAGTTGACCTTTATGAAAGCCTAAGGTCAGCTGTTTCGAGCCTAAAATCTCATACCTCCAAGAATATCCTGTTAGCTGGCCCTTTTTGGTTACTTCAGCTATGGCTAAATGCCATGTTCGAACCTTCCTTGTCAACTGCCAACACCATTGATGAACAAGACCCTGAAATAACTGATAGAATGATCGAAGGCACTAGGCTGCAAAGATTAACTCCGAACGATGACAAGGATGACTTCAAAGTCCTATTCTCAAAATACATCATGATATTCTCCAAGAGACATAAGTTCGAAGAGACCATGGCGCCTTTTGCTTCAAGGGCTCATGGACCTTCATGGTTCACCATGGCTCTCTCAGAAGTTGTCAAGAGCAAAGAGATTCAAGATGTATGGAGAGCCTTCTTGCTGCCCAGACTAATCTCTTCAAGAATAACTCCTGCCAAGAATCAGATTTTCCTTTTCGCTTACCAGCCAAATTTTGTTTCGAGACAGTTTGGCTTATGCCAACTAATTCCTGAACCCTTATTTCAAACTGAGAGTGCCATTACCTCTGGGCGAACCTTCAAGGCACGGGAAGCCAAGCTACAGCAAGAACAATACCAAGGCTTTGCCCAGTTTGAGCTAATAACTTTCGAACCTACCCATCTTACAGCTAAGGGGTTTCTGGAATGGTGGACCAAGTTTTATCAGACTTATATTTTCGATACTCTTACAATTCAGCAGAAACTAACTGATGCCTTCGATGTGCAGGTACCAACCAAGAAAGGTATGTTCACTCATGCCAAAGAGATTAAAGCTTTGCAAAATTATTTCGAAACTACTTATGATCCCACACACTTGGAATCCACTGTGCATCAAGCGGCTGAGACCTTGAAGGAAAAATTCAAAGAAAAAGTTTCTAAGTTAAAACTTCCTTCAGGGTTGTCACCTGAGGATAGGTATAGGTTGGCATTCGAAATGCATCCACCTAAATTTCCTAGATTACCTACCTCAGAACTGGCTCTGGCTTAGTTTCCTCCATACCCTTGGTGGTTCACTTGCAAAGAAATGTTCAAACATCTTCAAAAGAAACCAAAGCCATCTGAGACTGTGACATGGGCTCGACACTGGCTCCACGATTTCCCAGGACATCTTCGCTATGACCTTTCTGCCATGTCGATTAAATCTGATCAAGGCACAGGTGCGAATGCTTGGGAAAAATCCCAAACGTTTTTCATTTTCCATATCTTTAACCTTTGCTTTAATTGTTTCGATTTTCAGCCATCAGGATAAAGAAAGCTGCCTCAAAGTCGAAAGAAGGGAGTGCCTCTCAAGCCTCTATCGAAACCACTGACAATGTGACTCCATCCGAAACAACAACCATTGCTGCAACAACAACAACAACAATACCAACAACAACCAGAGTTCCAACTTCACAGGTAATCATTTAGCCTTGATGTTTCGAATTCACTAATGTTTCATGATTTGCATCTAACTCTTTGTTTAAATCTTTTCAGACCAACAAACTTCCGCCTACCACTCCAAAGAAGCGAAAATCAAACACCATTGGGGAAGACCCCAAGGCTGGCGAAAACTTACCAACTGCTTCGAAGAAGAAGCAGAAGAAGGATATTTCGAAAAGCGTTGTACCAACTAGTGTCTCTGGACTCGATTCCAGGGATGCTGCTCCCTTACCCAAATCCAAAATTCCATCTTCGACCTCCAACGTAATGTTGGAACGCATAGCTAGCAACCTCTCTTCCGAGAGTCCACAGGTAAATTGAACTTTAAACTTTTTGGAAATAATTTTTCATTACCTTGGTGCATGCTTTTAATATTCTTTCGCTCCTTGCAGAATATCTTAAATCCAGCTTCCACTACTTCGACCTCACCATCAAAAGCTGCTGCTCCACTCAACTCTTCTCCTCAAGGAGACTCCAGCAACCTTGTACAGAACAAAGGTTCCTCCAATATGGCGGTTCTGGCTGGGGCTTCTGAGCAGCAGGATGATCAGAGTACTTCCCCTCCTCTGAAAGAGACAAATGAAACACCACTTCATGAATCTGCAGAGGCTTTGCAAAGAACTTCTCTCCAAAAATCCCCTCTTGAAACCCTTCAAGAGGACCCAAAGGATACTCATGCTGAAGAAGAGAAAGCTGATTCTGGCCAAAGAAACGAAGAATCTGCAGACGAAGAGTCTGAGGAGGAGGATGCCAATGATGGTTCGACTACTGGGACAGAGTCCAATGCAAATAGCAGCGAAAAAGAAGACATCGAAGTGGTGGACTTGGATGACAATGAAGAAGATCATGAGCACGAAACGAATGAAGGGGGTGGTGACACAACCAACAAACCCATGGAAGTCGAATTGGACGTGACTCCTCTACGTGTGGAACTCCCTCAACCGTCTTTGTCTCGAATGACTGGCGAGGAGCTTGCACTCCTGAGACGAAATGACCCTATTGGGTACATGAAGGCGAAGCTGGCTCAAAGGGACATTCCACTTGCTAGGGCTGGCACAAGTTCGACTAGCTATCCTCTTCCCACAGATGAAAGAATTGTACTTCTTAACAAGATCAGGAAAACAATTCTTAATGTGGATATATTCGAAGTGCTCAAATAGGATAGCACTGCTTGCTACACTATGAAGGAGTTGCTTACAAAAGTCAACCTTGCTACGTGCTCCTTGCCAGTTAGTACTATCTTGTTTGATCTTCAGTCTTTGCTGGACAACGTAACTGGTTACCTTCTCCAAGATGAATCTGCTGCCAGAAAGGTTCAAGAAAAGCGCACTGCAATAGATGCTGCTTATGAACAAGCTTCGAAACTCTCTCAAGAAGCTGAGGATCAAGCTATGCATCTAAAGCAAGCAAAAACTGATTATGAGGCTCGGGCTGAGTCCATCCTTCTCTGGGAAAGGCAGATTCAAGAACTTCAACAGAAGGTTAAAGAGGCTAAAGAACAACAAATAGCCTTCGAAACCAATACTGCTGGTAACCAATTCGAAGAGCTTCTCAACCAGGGGCTTGCAGAAATGGAAACTGCAGAACAACTCAAGGGAGAAGTGGCAACCTTGGAAGGAGCCAGGCGTTTCGCTCAACAGAGACTTGAATCTTTTCAAAGTACCTTCAACAGACTGAAGAATAATTCTTATTTCTAAATTTCAGTGTTTATTTGATTATGATTTGGTTTTTTTTATATGTAATATTCGAACAACGCTATTTTGGCATCTCATCTTGCCATTTTGGCATTTTTATAATATTTTGGTTACGTTGTTACTATTCGAATCTCCTGCAGGCGTGGCTTATATTTCTTTAAATATTTCCCATTAACCTTTAGGATACGCTTATCATCCATCAGTTCTTCGATTTCATATGCATTGTTTGAGAATACCTTTAGTATTCGAAAAGGCCCTTCCCAATGAGGTGACCATTTACCTAGTGTTTTATTTTTCTTATCCATGGGCAATATGACTTTCCAGACTAAGTCATTAATAATGAATGCTTTTCTTTTCACCCTTTTGTTATATGTCCTGGCCACTCTTTCTTTTTGTCTCATCAAGATTTCTAATGCATGTAATCTGACTTCGTCCAACTCAACTAATTCATTCATCATCATCTCCCAATATAATGCAGCTGGGATTTCGTTTTGTCTTTGAATTCGAACTGATTGTAGATGAATTTCTACTGGCAACACTGCATCATGACCAAATGTGAGTTGGAAAGGTGTAGTGTTAATAGCTTCCTTAGGAGATGTTCTATAGGCCCATAGTATTTGGTCCAAAGTTTTGTGCCAGTTTCTTGGCTTATTACCAATATGTTTCTTGATTAACCCTATTATCACTTTATTGGCTGCTTCGACTTGACCATTTTCTTGAGCATAATATGGCGTTGATGTTAGCAATCTAAACCCCATTTCTTGGGCAAATTCTTGCATCTTTCTACCAGTAAACACAGAGCCTTGGTCTGTGGTTATGCTCTCTGGCAATCCGAACCTATAGATAATGTGCTTCTGTATAAACTCAATAATAGCCTCTTAATCAGCAACTATTAATGGTATAGCTTGGATCCACTTGGTAAAATAATCTATTCCTACCAAGATATATTTATGTCCTTTAGACGAAGCAGGATTTATTTCTCCTATCAAATCCAATGCCCATCCTCTAAATGGCCATGGTTTGATGATTGAATGCAACTCACTTGCAGGGGCATGTTGAATCCCTACATGTTTCTGACATTCCTCACATCCTTTAACAAAGTCTATACAATCTTTGAGCATGCTAGGCCAATAAATGCCATATCGAAATAACAGCCATTTCATTTTATGACCTGCTTGATGTGCCCCACATGCCCCATTGTGGACTTCTGACAATGCTAAATACGCCTCGCTTTCTCCTAGGCACTTCAATAACACGCCCTCTTGGGTCTTTTTGAACAATTCGTTCCCCATGAGGAGATATGATAATGCTCTGTATTTTGTCTTTCTATCCACGTTCAGAGTTGGGTTTGCTAAATAACTCACCAGTGGACTTCGCCAATCTGCATCTGATAAAGTGTTTATGGCTAATATCTCGAATCCTTGTTTCTCAGCATATCCCAATTTCAAACTTTCTAGATCTGAAGGTGTGAATCTAGTAGCCATAACTCTACCCCTTAATTCAACTAAATCCTCAAAATTCCTGACAGAAACTTTATAACCCGAAGCCAACTGTGCTAAGTCATTTGCTTCTTGGTTCTCTATTCTTGGTATGTGTTGAATATCCATGTATTCAAATTTCCTAAGTAGCCTGTTGACTATGACGAAGTATATCATCAAGTTTTCCTTTATGCATTTAAACTCCTTTGTAATTTGTTTGACCACTAATTCTGAGTCTCCTTTAATTTCGAATCTAGTTGCCCCCAATTCCAACAAAGCTTCAAGTCCAACAATGAGCGCTTCATACTCAGCTTCGTTGTTCGAGCAACGAGGACCATCTAATTTATACTTGAATTTTGTTGGAATTCCTTCAGGAGAAATTAGAAGGACTCCAACACCACTTCCATTCCTGTGGGTTGAACCATCAAAGTACAATTTCCATGGTTGTATTTCGACGTAACTCATGACAGTCTGCTTAACCAATGAATGGTCCACAATGAAGTCAGAAATCACTTGACCTTTCACAGCTTTTAAAGGCATGAAAGTCAAAGAATATTCTGTTAAGGCTAAAGCCCATTTACCAACTCTGCTATGCATTATTGGTTTTGAAAGCATGTGTTTAATGACATCGAAATGAGATGAAACATAAACATCAACAGGCTTTATATAATACTTGAGTTTCATACAAGAGAAATACAAACAGAGACATAGCTTTTCTAAATTGCTATATCTGGTCTCTGCATCATTCAGTACTCTACTTAAATAGTATATGGCTCTTTCGATACCATTGCTATCTTCTTGTGCTAACATACGACCTATACTAACTTCAGAGGCAGATATGTACAATCTCATGGGCTTCCCCCGTGAAGGTGGAGACAAGATAGGAGGCTGAGAGAGGTATCTTTTTATCTTTTCAAATGCCTCCTGATGGGCTTCGTTCCATTCGAAGGCTTGGCCTTGCTTTAGACGAAGCAACAGAGAGAAAGCTTGGGTTCTTCCACTTAGATTCGAAATGAATCTTCTGAGGAAGTTAATTTTCCCTAGCAGAGATTGCAGCTCCCTTTTTGACGTAGGTGCTTTCGTCTCCATTATGGCTTTGGTTTTGTTCTGGTTGATTTCAATCCCTTTCTTGTGAATCACAAAACCAAGGAAATCTCCAGCCTGCACAAAAAATGCACATTTAAGGGGATTCATCTTTAAGCCATGTTTTCTCATTCGTTCGATTGATTGGCTCAAATGATGCAAATGTGTTTCTGCAGATATAGATTTGATGACTATATCATCAATATACACCTGCATAAAGGTTTCAATGAAATCATGAAAAATCGAATTCATTGCCCTTTGATAAGTTGCCCCAGCGTTCTTTAAACCAAAAGGCATCACCACCCATTCGTAGGTGCCTAAGGCTCCTGGGCAACGAAATGCTGTCTTGGCAACATCTTCTTCAGCATAAAAATTTGATTATACCCAGAGTATCCATCTAACATACTCAAGTATTCGAACCCTGCAGCAGAGTCTACTAGCATTTCTGCCACAGGCATGGAGTACTCATCCTTAGGGGTTGCAGTGTTTAAATCCCTAAAATCTATGCAAATTCTTAAAGAACCATTTTTCTTAATAACAGGTACTATATTTGCTAACCATTCAACGTACCTTGTGGTTCTGATGAATTTGAAACACAACAACCTTTCGATCTCAGCTTTAATCTTTGTGAGAACCGCTGGTGCGAATCTTCTAGGAGTTTGTTTGATGGGCTTCTTGCCATCTTTGATTGGCAGTCTGTGTTCGACCAACTTCCTCTTTAAACCAGGCATTTCGTCATAATCCCATGCGAAGCAATCTTTGTTTTTCTTGAGGACTTCTATTACTTCCTGCTTGAGGCCTGGGCTAAGTTTTGCACTTATGTAGGTTATTCTTTTCGTGTTTTCATCCCCTAAGTTGACTTCTTCAAGTGGATCCTACGCCAACATTTTGGCACCTGAGTCTATGGGGTCCCTCTCGAAGCCTAAGGGTTCTTTATCGTAGATGGCGTCCAACCTTTGATCCATCTCAAGGTATTTAAAGGGTGAGCATTTCGAGCCATCCCCGCTTATTTCTTTCATCTTTACAGCTAATTTATTTATTTCAACCTCTAAGGCCGCCTTTGATTCGTTCTCAGCCATATAGGCCGAAATCCTTTCAAAAAAGGTGGACTCAGTCATGGATAAGGTTGTCAAAGTCCCAGCCTACTGGCCGTCTTTATATAGTACTTTCGACTCCCTCTTCTTCACTGATTATTGTTCTATCCCAATATAGGCCATCATGACGAAGGGTCATGTAGTAGTGGACGTTTCTGGTTTCGTTGATCTCATCATTTGGAACACATGGAGCAATCTTTGCCAGATGTTTATCATAATCCCTCTTGTCAACTAAATTGACTGTTGACATAAAGTAACTCTGGTCTGCTTCGATGTTTTCCACGATCCCATCATCTCTCCATAGAACTAGTCGCTGATGCATTGACGAAGGAACTGCCCCTACGCCATGGATCCACTCCCTTCCCAGCAATAAGTTATAGTTGGCCTTGGCTTCGATCACCATAAACATGGTGGGCCTACAGCTTGAGCCTATTGTCAATTCCAACTGGACCACTCCCAGTGTTTTGCCCACTTTTCCTTCATAATTGGATAGAACCATATTGTGGGGCTTGATGTCCCCTTCGCGTATCTCTAATCTTTTCAGCATGAAGTGGGGTATCAAATTTACTGCAGCGCCCCCATCCACTAGAACTTTATTCACGCCATGGGCACCAACTTTTGCCCGAATAAATAGTGGCTTAAGATGGTTCTTCATAGCAGGTTCTGGACGTTCGAAGAACGCATTTTGCTCCTCGACAGCCCCATTGTCCATCACATAGTAGCACACAGGCCTATGCTTCATCAAGTCTATGGTATCTTCTTCCTCATATTCATCAATTTCAGTTTCCTGTCCAAATTCACAGGGAAGCACAGATACCACGTTGCAGTTTAGGTTGAACGAAGACTCCCCCTCCGATTCGAAGTTATCTGTTATCATATCTTCGTCTTCTTCTGGGCCTGGAGTGTATTCCTTTGGTTCATCCAGTTGTACTTCAGAAAAAAGCCTCCTATTAACTGGAGGTTTGTCTTTAGTTTGATTTTTTGGTGAGGGTTTGTTGGTGCTAGATTCACCTTGGTTCTTTGTTGAAGTGACCCCTTTATTTGCCACAGCTTCCCTCTCAGCTTTTCGAATCCTCTGTTGCCTGCGCCACTGGGATCTCGACATGGGGTTCCTCCCTTTGTAGTTCTCTAATCTTACCTCTTCCCTTTTTTCTATGTTGAATTGCCTTCTGCATGTCGTAGCATAGCGTGCATTTCGTTCGGTATTTCTCCATCTGTCTTTGCCTTTGTCATTTCTGACTTGCAGCCATCTGTCGGTTGGCACTTCAGCAGGGAGTTTGAAAGTCACTCTTCGAGCACCCCTGGGATGAGGACTATCGGGCCTTCGTTGTTTGTATGTGCTATCGAAACGTGGGCCCATCGGCACAGTTTCTTGATGGTTCCAGCAAGGGGCGAAGGGAATTGTTTCGAAGGCTCTGGCCATGCTTTGATCATACACAGCTGAACACCTTGGGCAAATCAAGCACTTGGTTGCCCCTTTGTAGCAGCGAAACACAAATTCCAGCAAACTTTCTCCAGCCTTAGGATAACACTTGAATAGCTGTTTATCCTGGCGCCAATTGTTGCCAGTTCGAGCCCTCTGTACCCTCTCGAAGTTCGCAGCGATTCTCTGATTGCAGAGGATGCTGCACCTAGGTCACAGTATCATGCCTATATCTCCCTTGTGGCATGTCATGAAGTAATCCTTGAGACTAGCATCTCCAACATGATTATCCTTCATTTTATACTTCTCTTTTTCTAAGTATCTTTCTACCTCCTCCATCTCAGAGCGAGGCCTCTCCATATCCACCATGTTTACCTCAACATCTTCCCCTTCAGCTTCATCATCTCCCCATCCTGTGGGTTTTATATCTTCAATGTGAACCTTCGAACTCTCTGGGGAAGAATATCTGACCAAATAGTCAAATTTCCCACTGGGTTCCCCTAGAGTGTCCCATATTTCCTTCTGATGGGAAGTTGGCTTCGTGATTTGGACTTTCTCCAATTCCAGCCTCAGGCCTTCAGTGACCTGTATCAATTCTTGGTTTTGATTTTTCTGGCCTTCAGTAGCCTGGATTTCTTTTGCAACAGCTAAAGGTGCTGCTTCAATCGAAGTCTCTGGTAGCTTCTGGACGTCTTCAGTGACCTCCTTATCGACTTCGACCATCACCCAGCTTTCATTTTCAGTACCTTTCTCTCCTATTGGGGCATCACTTTGGTCATCTTCCACCATGTTAATCTCTCCAATGCATGCAGGCTCGGAGTAGTTGGTGTCTGCCACATCCAAAGGATCTCCGTCCACTTTCATCTTTGCTTTATCAGCAAACTTCAGTCTGCCATCTTTGATTGCATTCTGAATTAGGTCCCTGAAAAGAAAACACTGTGAGGTTTTGTGGCCTAGGAAACTATGATATTTGCAAAATCCTCTCTTCTTTCTTTGATCTAAGGGAGGTATTTTGACATTTGATGGCACAATGAGTTGGCCATCTTTGACAAGTAAATCAAAAATCTCGTCACATTTAGTGACATCGAAGGTGTAAACCTTCTTTGGGAATTTGTCACTTTTCTCATTTTCAACAATCTCTTTCCCTTTTGTGGGAACTAATAATTTGCAGGAGTAAGGTGGTGCCTGTTTTAATTCAGCGAGGTTGATTTCGACCTCTTCGAATTCGAATTCAGGATAATCTTCTGCTTCCTCAGTTCCAACATAGGATATCCTCTCTTTCTTGTTATTCTTAAAGACTCTGGCCTTTTCGGCCTTTAGCCTTTCGACCTGTCGAACCCTATCGGCTAACTGAGCCATGTCCCTCAAGTATTGGGTGTCTAGTTTCTTTCGAATAGAGTAATCCAAGCCACCAGCGGCCATTTCGACTAACTCATGTTCAGGCACCACTGTGTAACATCTGGATTTCAAAAGCCTAAATCTATTCAGATAATCATCTATGGGTTCAGTGAACTTTCTCTTGACACTGGCTAATTCCTTCAAGCTTATTTTCGACTGTCCCATGTAAAATTGTTCATGGAATAATCTCTCCAAAAGAGCCCAAGTATCAATGGACCCAGGAGGCAAAGTGGTGAACCATGTGAAGGCGTTTTTAGTCAGGGAACTTGGGAAGTATTTAATCCTGAGGTCTTCATTATTGGCTATATCTCCTGCTTCAGTTAGATATCTGGCTATGTGTTCGACTGTTGACTCATTGGTATCCCCAGCGAACTTTGTAAATTTAGGGACTTTATATCCCCTTGGTAAATCAGTATGCATTATGCAATCCAATATAGGAGAAGCATAATTTGGCCTTCTAATTCCTGTGTTGAGGCCGTTCTGGGCCATGACTCTCTCTATCATGGTGGTTAAATTGTTTTCTGCCAAGATGTTATCGTTTCGAATTCTATGAACAACAGCATCAGCATCTTGATTTCGACCCACCATGACAACCCCTCTAGGTTGTTCTTCTCGAAACTCTGGGACTTCCAGCCTTTCGACCCTTGCCCCTGGTTCCATAGTTTCTCTTTGTGGGCCTGGGATCATTGGGGCTTCTAGCCTTTGTGACCTTGCCTCCAAGTTAACTTCTTCTCTAGGTGGTCTATAAGTTGGGTCGTTAGCAACTTGTTCCATAACAGGCATGTTTGCTCGAACTCCCTCCTGATTCTGCCTACGCCTTTCTGGGGGAGCAAAGAAATCTGCTATTCGACTCATGTTATCAGCGTTTTCTCTGTTTGTCACAGTCACATTTTGTACTATTGGGGCAAAAATTTCCTGCATAGTTTGTGCTAATACCCCTATCATATTATGGTTACTGTCATCCATCAATTGCCTAAAAGCCAACTGGTTTTCTATGGTTAAAATAGGCATTATGCTATAACCCACTGACCCTTGGTTATTTGTCATAAACTGATTCGCCCCAGACCCAGACCCTAATTGTGGTGATGAATTTGATGTGGAATTGTGTAAACATGCCATAAAATATGTTGGCATTCCATAAGAGGAATTTCTGGTTCTATTACCATCGAAACTGGGTGGTCTAGTTAGTGGAGTGGCGAAATGGGATTGTGTCCCTGATGGTGGAACAAATCCCCCAGGATAACCAATGGTTCTAGTATTTCCTAAGATCGAACTATTAGTTGATATGCCACTTATTCCATTAGTGGCTATATTACTGGTTGAAGATGCAACAGACTGTGCATTCGAAGGGATCACATTAGATGTTCCCATCGAAGCAGATACATTAGTGCATGTTGTTGTTGGCTCCTAAATTCGACACCTTTGTTTTGTTGATGTCAGCCATTAAAGCTGAAGGATGTTTTCGACTGGCTAAGTCTGTCGAAATGCCCGTCGAAAGAGGACAAAGTACTTAGAAGATTTCTTCCAAGGTAAACAGTTGGTTGCCTTCAACGTCGAAGGAGTTTCTCGTCGAAGATGTCTCTCGACGAAAGTGTTCGATGGTTCAGAGTGGAGCAGTTTGAAATTCAAGCTTTTGAAGGGAAAACGGTTTCCAGCAGTTACCACGTGTAGCGTGCAAAGATCTGGAGCGTCGAACGTTGAGAACGTGCCAAGTGGAATCATCTCGAAGCAGTGTAACTGCCCGACGGTTACTTGGGATGTTTTAGTATAAATAGTAGTAGTCATGTAAGTTCTCGCGTGTGTTCACAATTCTATACAAAGTCACTCATATAGATTCGAGTACCCAGCGTGTGAGAAAGAATTGTTGAGAAATGTATGTGTGAAACACCAATTTTATTAATCAAAGTAATTTACTTTTCCATAAATTTACTTGCTTTCTTCTTTACATTCCTGTCGAAGCCTTTTACTTTAAGCCTTGTTTATTTTACCAAATCATTTCTTCATGCAATTTACTTGAAACCTCTTTATTTCATTTAAAGCCTCTTTATTTAAAGCCTTATCCAATTTAATCAAAACTTCAAAATCAACCTATGTCCTAGGATCAATCTGATCGATCCTGCGAGTAACCAAATAAGTAACCATTTGGAGGATCAGCGGTTGTTTACCAAATCCCAAGGTAAACAAATTGGCACACCCGGTGGGACCGTGTGTTGATTGTTGAAAATAATCTCATCTTTTCGAGTTGTATGTTATTGAGAAGTGGTAGAATATACACTAACGATAACAATATTGCCAGAAGAAGGGAAGAGATGGCGAATCCGCCAAACAATAACGAAATCCCACAAACGAATGTGGGAGCAACGGTTAGTACGGCCGTAAGTGAAGCGACAAATGTTGGTTCGACACCAGCAGTGGCGGTCACAACCACGGGGCCAATACCTTCGTTAACAGGCCCCAGGATGCCTTTGGGAACTCCCCCACCAAGGGGAAATTTAGGCACAAGGCCTTTGGTTCCCCCAGGATTTATTCCATTCTATGGTATGCCAACTTCTGAAGTGGCAAGCCTGACGAATGCTGCGTCCACTTTTTCAGACCCTTTAGTGAGTGCCTCTTCGCCACTCCAAGGCTCTGGAGTAGGCATGGCGAATAGAAATAGGACCCAACTCTTAGGAGGAACGTCCCAAGTAGCCCATGGCCTTCCAAATGCCTCGACAGCAGTCTTGAGGCAACAAATGGACGAAAGCAACCATGATATGGTGCAAATGTTGGCACAAACTTTGAGTACAATGCTAAACCCTCTAATACAAAACACTACTCAATCGAATCAGCAAATGACAGCGCAAATGGCGCGCTTGGCTGATTTCTTTGGAGTACCCCAACCGATTCGACAGCCCCAAAGGGCGCAAATAAGGGGAAACCAGGGGATATTTTTAGAGGAAGAAACCACCATTAACCAGGCTCAACAGCCTGTCGAAGAAAACCTTAGGGCACGATTGGAACAACCTGTCGAGGAACCTAGGGTAATAACCCCAGAGGTAAGGTTAGTTAACAGAAACCAAAATGCTGACGAAGTGGTTCAGCATATCTAATACCAAAACATGGGTTTGGAAAACAATCTGGCAACCATGATTGAAAGGATCATGACTCAGAATGGGATGAACATGGGCTTTCGAAGGCCCAACTTTACATCTCCATTGTCAGAATACGTGTTACAAACGGACTTATCTCCTAGATGCAAAGTCCCCAAATTTACTAAGTTCTCTGGGGACACGACAGAATCTACTGTCGAGCATGTGGCGAGATATTTGATCGAAGCGGGTGACATTTCGAATAACGAAAACCTAAGGATCAAATATTTCCCAAGTTCTTTAACAAAGAACGCTTTTACTTGGTTTACAACTCTCCCCCCAATTCGATCCATCATTGGACCCAGTTGGAAAGATTGTTCCATGAACAATTCTACATGGGGCAAACCAAGATAAGCCTGAAAGAACTGGCCAGTGTGAAGAGACGTTTCACTGAACCTATAGAAGAATATCTAAATAGGTTTAGGTTGCTCAAGGCGAGATGTTTTACACAAGTGCCAGAACATGAGTTGGTCGAAATAGCCGCAGGCGGTTTAGATTATTCCATTAGGAAGAAGCTAGACACCCAGTACCTAAGAGACATGGCCCAACTGGCCGATAGAGTTCGACAGGTAGAACGCCTCAAAGCTGAAAAAGCTAAGGCAACGAAAACTCACAAGAGAGAGAGGATAGCATACGTTGAGATGGATGACGAAGATCTAGAATCCTTCGACGATACTTTAACTGTCGAAGAAGGAGAAGTCGATTTAGCAGAACTGAAACAAGGGCCACCATACTCTTGTAAACTGTTAGTCCCCTCAAGTGGGAAAAATCCCATTGTTCCAGAAAGGACCAACGATAGGTTCCCAAAAAAGACCTATAGTTTTGACATCACAAAATGTGATGAAATATTCGACTTGCTGGTTAAAGATGGCCAAATGATAGTACCCCCAGGGGTAAAAGTGCCTCCTCTTGATCAAAGAAAGAAGAGAGGTTTTTGCAAATATCATAATTTTTTGGGCCATAAAACTTCTCAATGTTTTCTTTTCAGGAATCTTGTGCAAGACGCTATCGAAGAAGGGAGATTGAAGTTTGCTGACAAATCCCCCATGGCAGTCGACTCAAATCCATTGTAGGCTGAAGCCCACTATGCTGAACCCTCTGAGGTGAACGTGATAGAGGCAACCAGGATCCAGTCGAAGAAGCCAGGAATTACCATGGTCGAAGTCTCAAAGGACCACATCAACATGCCAATCTTTGGCAGTTTTTCTGGAAATTTATCCAGGAAGACAATTGAAGCTGTCCAGAAAGCGGTCGAAAACCCGAAGTCGGAGACCGCTGAAGCACAAAAAACTGGATCAAAACCCAGTTCTCACTTGGCCACCGTTCAAGGCCAGACGGAGAATCTGGAGATACAAATGAAGCAGTTAACTCTTGCTAACAAAGATACAATGAATATCAACATCTTCGAACTTTCTGACCCAAAAGCATCAGAAGAGGCCACGAGGCAAGAACAAGCTAATAAGACCGCTTTCCCTCGGGAAAATGAAAACTTGGCAGATTTTCTACAAAGATGCCAGAAAAAGAAATCAGAGGTGATGTTGTGTCCAAGATGCAGTTCGATCTTTGATAAAAAAGCCGCTGAGCACATTCAAGGCGTAAGAGCAGCGAATAAGAGAAGGGAGAATGTTGACCTTCGACATGATCCCAGAAGATCCTCCCAAAGAGGTTCTAACCAAGAAAAGAGGCCATTGACTTTTAGGCCTCCAACAAATGTGCCAGTGGATAATTGGTACAAAACCTCTGGTCGGAAAAGGCCAAGTGAGGAGAAATGGCATTCTTTCGATGTGCCAAGAGGCTCCTCTTTGACTCAAAAGAAAGAGCCTCAAGTTGCTGCACCTAAGGTTGCACAAGTGTCCAGCAACTACAAAGGTAAAAATCCCATGTCTCGATCTCAATGGAGGAGATATCAAAGGAGACGAAAAGCTGAAAGGGAGGCTGCCAACGAACCAAAGGCAGAAACCAGTTCGAACGTTCCTCAAAGGAAGCAAAGGAAACCTCTAGAAAGAGAGCCAGTAACCAACAGGCTAGTTTGGCCTAACCAAAGTGAAGTCGAAGACGAAGACGATGCTGAGTCTGATGATACTTTGGACATAATGGTGAATATAGTTTCAGTGCTGCCCAGAGAATTCAATCGACATGTAGAAGTCGAAGCAAGTGACTGGGAAGTGGAGCAAGAAATGGCCAAACATAGGCCAGTGTGCTATTTTGTCATGGACAATGGCACTACTGAGGAACAAAATGGCTTCTTCGAGCCACCTACAGAGGCGATGAAAAATCACCTCAAGCCTTTATTCATAAGGGCTAAACTCGAAGAAACTACTGTGAATAAAATATTGGTGGATTGTGGGGCAACCATCAACATTATTCCTCACTCTATGCTAAGGAAAATTGGCAAAAGGGATGAGGACATTAAGCCTCACAACATGGTCCTGTCGAACTATGAGGGCGGCATAGGGACCACTATGGGAGTGATCCAGCTAGATATCAAAGTAGGGTCGATCCTTCGACCAACGATGTTTATGGTCATATCGGCCAAACCTAACTACAATCTTTTGTTGGGCCGTGAATGGATTCATGGTGTTGGCGCTGTGCCTTCATCAATGCACCAAAGGCTGCTGCTATGGCGTCCAGATGGGATGGTCGAAAACATAGAGGCAGATCAAAGCTATTACCTTGGCGAAGTGAATCACCTGGGTTTGGCAGATTTCGACAAGAACTTGGCTCACATAGGGCCATGTCCAACACCTGACTTCGACATGGCGCCGGCGCCAAACACTTTTTGTTCCCTATACCTGCATCCTGAGCATGGTTTCCAATGGGACAGAGAAGACTTGTCCCACATAGACTTCAGTGGGTTAACTGATATCCAACCAACTGGTTGGGGAAGCGAATTCAGTGATAATGACTGAGTCGCAATCTTTGAAGCGAATTTCAGCTTATGTAGCCGAAACCAAGATGATAACGGCTCTCGAAGCCGAAGTAAAGTACATGGCCACACAGGCCAATGATCAACAATTATCTGCTGTAGGCCCAGGAAAGGATTTCGATCCAAAACCTCCTGATATCATGCCAGAAGAAATGCAGGAACAGAGGCTCGACGCCATCTATGACGATGAGCCTTTGGGCTTCGAAAAGGACCCCTTGGCGAACAACATTAAAATGTTAGCGCAAGACCCTTTAGAAGAAATCAACTTAGGCGAAGGATCAGAGAAAAGGCCAACTTACATCAGCGCCAAAATCGATCCAGAACTTAGGTTGGAAGTAATCCAATTGCTGAAAGAGTTTAAAGACTATTTTGCATGGGATTATGACGAAATGCCTGGTCTCGACAGAGGATTGGTAGAACTTCAGTTGCCAATCAAACCTGGGAAGAAGCCAATCAAGCAAAATCCAAGGCGCTTCGCTCCAGAAATACTGTCGAAGATCAAAACGGAGGTCGAAAGACTTCTGAAATGCAAATTCATCCGTGTTACAAGGTATGTCGAATGGATTGCAAATATTGTGCCAGTAATTAAGAAAAATGGTACGTTAAGGGTATGCATAGATTTCAGAGATTTGAATGCTGCTACACCCAAAGATGAATATCCTATGCCTGTGGCGGAAATACTAGTCGATTCTGCCGCTGGCTATGAATACCTGAGTATGCTCGATGGTTATTCAGGATATAATCAAATATTCATTGCTGAAGAGGATGTGTCGAAAACAGCTTTTCGATGCCCTGGGGCCTTAGGCACTTACGAATGGGTAGTGATGCCTTTTGGCCTAAAAAACGCTGGGGCAACGTACCAGCGAGCAATGAATACTATCTTCCATGATTTTATTAACACTTTTATGCAAGTATATATTGATGACATTGTTATAAAATCTGTTTCCAGGAAGAATCATATTGACCACCTTCGACAATCATTCGAAAGAATGAGAGAACATGGTCTGAAGATGAACCCTTTGAAGTGTGCGTTCTGTGTGAAAGCTGGACATTTCTTGGGCTTCGTTGTCCACAAGAAAGGAATCGAAATCAACCAAAACAAGACAAAGGCAATTTTGGAAGCGAAAGCGCCGTCGAATAAGAAGGAACTGCAATCTCTCTTAGGCAAGATAAATTTTTTAAGGAGGTTTATATCTAATCTAAGTGGGAAAGCTCAGGCCTTTTCACCCTTACTGCGACTGAATAAAGAGGGGTTCGAATGGGGGCAAGAGCAACAAGAAGCCTTCGACAAAATCAAAGGGTACCTCACTAAGCCACCTATTCTGGTGCCTCCTTGTAGCAATAGGAGTATGAGATTGTACATAGCTGCATCCGACAAAACTCTGGGAAGCATGTTAGCCCAAGAGGATGAGAATGGAGTCGAAAGACCCATTTATTATCTCAGTAGAGTTTTGAACAATGCAGAAACTAGATATAGTGAAGTTGAAAAATTGTGTCTATGTCTGTATTTCTCTTGTACAAAACTCAAGCAGTATATAAAACCAGTTGATGTGTATGTTTCGTCTCATTTTGATGTTTTCAAGTATATGTTGTCGAAACCTATCTTGCACAGTCGAATTGGCAAGTGGGCATTAGCATTAACTGAATACTCCTTGACCTGTATGCCTCTTAAGGCAGTAAAAGGACAAGTGGTTGCAGACTTCATAGTCGACCACTCAATTCAAGTCGAGGATATTAATTATGTGGAGATAGAGCCTTGGAAATTCTACTTCGATGGTTCCAGCCATAAAGATGGAACAGGGGTAGGAGTCTTGATTATTTCTCCAGATAAAATTCCAACAACATTCAAGTACAAAATATCAGGTTCTTGTTCGAACAATGAGGCTGAGTACGAAGCTCTAATTACTGGCCTTGAGATATTGTTGGAATTGGGGGCAACTCGAGTCGAAATCATGGGAGACTCAGAGTTAGTCATTAAGCAAGTCACAAAGGAATATAAATGCATAAGAGAGAATCTCATTATGTACTTTGTGATAGTAAATCGTTTACTGAAAAAATTTGAAATGATCAATATTCGACACATACCCAAAGTCGAAAATCAAATAGCCAATGACTTGGCACAAATTGCATCTGGGTATAAGATTTCAAAAACGAGATTACAAAGAGCAATCGAAGTTCGAGAAAAGATAAAAGCAACTTGTCTATCACCATCAGACTTGGAATCGACGAGACTAGGATATGCTGATCACAGCAACTTCGAGATTTCGTTCATTGATAATTTGTCAGAGCAAGATTGGAGGAAACCCATTGTGGACTATCTTCAAAATCCAGGAGCTTCGACAGAACGAAAAACAAAGTACAGGGCGTTGAGTTATGCACTCATGGGTAATGAGTTATTCAAGAAAACGCCTGAAGGGGTATTGCTAAAATGCTTAAGTGAAACTGAGGCATACGTAGCCCTTTCGATTACGCATGCTGGGGCATGTGGGGCTCACCAAGCAGGCCATAAGATGAAATGGTTGTTGTTTCGACAAGGACTATATTGGCCCACTATGCTGAAAGATTGTGTTGAGTTCGCCAAGGGTTGTCAAGAGTGTCAAGTCCATACAGGCATCCAACATGTACCAGCAAGCGAACTTCACTCGATAGTGAAGCCTTGGCCTTTTAGAGGATGGGCGTTGGACCTCATTGGAGAGATTCGACCAGCATCATCAAAGAGTCAGAAATACATACTGGTAGGCATTGATTACTTTACTAAGTGGATCGAAGCTATCCCTTTAGTCAATGTAGACCAGGAAAATGTCATTGAATTTATTCAAAAGAACATTATCTTTAGGTATGGAATCCCTGAGACAATAACAACTGATCAAGGATCAGTTTTTACTGGTCGAAAGATGCAAGAATTTGCTCAGGAAACAGGTTTCAAACTCCTAACATCCACGCCTTACTATGCACAGGCGAATGGTCAAGTCGAAGCAGCTAACAAAGTGGTGATTGGCTTGATAAAGAAACATGTTGGGAAGAAACCAAAGAATTGGCATAAGACGTTAGACCAGATTCTGTGGGCTTGTCGAACGTCCCCAAAAGAAGCCACTGGTACAACACCGTATAGGCTAACTTTTGGCCATGATGCAGTGTTGCCAGCAGAAATTTGTCTTCAATCTGCAAGGGTTCAGAGGCATTGTGATATTCCTTCTGAAGTCTATTGGAACATGATGTTAGACGAACTGGTGGATTTAGACGAAGAGAGATTACGCGCTCTCGACCTACTCAGGCTTCAGAAGAAAAGAGTAGAAGACTCTTATAATAAAAAGGTAAAACCTAAGGTATTTTTGCCTGAAGATTTAGTTTGGAAGGTAATTCTTCCCATGGATCGAAGGGATCGAAGCATGGGGAAATGGTCACCCAAATGGGAAGGACCCTTCAGATTTTTCCAAACTTTTCTGGTGGAGCCTATGAAGTTGAAGAGTTAGGTGGAGATAAAAGGCTCTTGAGAGTAAATGGTAAATATTTGAAAAAATACAAACCTACACTTCAAGAGATAAAAATAAAATAATAAAAGAACAAGACTAAATTAACCATAAAAATGCCAAAATGGAAATTTTATAAATTTCAGCCAAGATGGCAATGTTATCGAATATAGATTACAAAATATGGTTACAAAAGAGAATCAGTCAAAAGGAATAGAGTCCTTGAGTCGAAGGTACTTGGCTTGCTGCAGCTCCAACCTTTTCTTGCACCAGGCGTTCTCCTGCACTAGTTTGGCAATCTGAGCGTCGAAGCCTTGGGCCTTCTCAGCGAATTCCAGGCCTTGTTTGATTTCAGTTTGGCTCTCGGTGTCTGAGATGGTCGAAAGAAGTTCCTCCTTGCGTATAGTGTTGGCATTTATCTTCGCCTCTATTTCTTCGATTTGTGCCCGGAAGGAAGCATTCTCTCGATCGATGGCATCAACTTCTTCCTGCGTAGATGCTTTTTGCTTCGACAACTCCGCAATTCGAGAAGTCGTATCCGAGACAGCAGTCCATGTAGAGGAGCTTTTGCCATACAACACCTCAAGCTGACTGTTAAACCCCCTTTGGCGCCTGTAATCTGCTGAGACTTGATCAATCATAGAGTGTAACTCCATGATCAAGCCTGAAACTTCTGGGGCTACAGCTAACAAGTCGACAGCATTCAAGACATCCTTCAAGTATGATGGAGCAGTGGGGTCCCCCTCTAAAGCCTTCATCAAGTCCTTCTTGAAGAACTGGGCCTTAACCTTCGCCAAAGCTTCATCGAGAGGAGAGGTTTCAGTAGACTTCCCCGACAGGGTAGGAATCTCCTGACTAGCATCAGACGAACTCTTGCTCTCGATGATTGCGTTGAGATAGCTAACAGGGTCAGTTTGTTTCAAGAGTTCTAAGTCCTCTTTTGACCTGTGCTTCGTTGAGGTAACCCTTGCAACAGCATTGTCTTGGGTTTGAGGTTGTTGAGTGTTAGGTGCCTCGACTTGTTGCTCTTCGACTCGGATTGGGGCAGTACCAGCGTCACCTTGGTGCTCTTCGCTAGCGTCACCTTGGTGCTCTTCGCTAGCGTCACCTTGGTGCTCTTCGCTAGCGTCACCTAGGTGCTCTTCGCCAGCAGCACCTTGATTTTCTTCGCCAGCATTGCCTTGGTCCCTTTCTTCATGATTCTCTTCTGATAGATCCACCACCTGAACCGCTTCTGGCTGTTGTTCCTCCGTTTGAGGTTCCTCTGCTAGTTTTTCTACCGTTTCAGCATTGGCCTCATTTTCAGTATGGGCTTCGTCATTTCCCAAGCCTTTTTCTTGTGGCCTGCTGAGTTCAGCAGATTCCAGCGTTTCAGAGGTCCTTGGCGGAGAACTTTCAGTGGTGTCCTGAAAAAGGAAAGAAGACAAATCTTCAGAGATCGAAAGAGACACAATCGAATATGGGTATCTATACCTAAGTTATAAAAGGGTCTAAGAGATTACCTGTAAATTAGCTTCAGCCCCAGGGCTGGAATTGTCGCTTTCGACAGGCTTGTTAAGAAGAACGTTTAGTTCCTCCTCCGTTGGCTCCTCAATGATCACTGGAGGTGGCCTAGGCTTTCTCCCAGAAACCTTTATTCTGATGGTTCGACCTTCAGGAGCAGGAGCAGGAACAGGAGCATCCTTCGTCAACTTTCGCCTTTTTAGAGGGGCAGGAGGAGAATCACTTTCTTCATCGCTCCCAGATTCGACCACCAGTGCTGGCCGTTTCTTGGGCGAAGGTGCCTAGAAAACCAATGGTAATTCGATTTAATAATTGCATCGAAAGTCAAAAATCGAAAGCCAGGAGGAAATAATGAAAGTCTGGTTACCGATATAGAAGGCTTCTTCGAAGAGCCTTCCCCCTGTTGGTTGTTTGTGGTCTTCGCCGGCGCTGTAGTCTTCGCCGACGGTGGAGGTTTTGTTGAAGGGCCTCCTCCCTGTTGGCCTTCTGTAGCCTTCTTGGCTACAGGCTTTCGAACAACTGAAAGCAAATAAAAAAGTTAACAGGCTAGCAGTCGAAAAAAAAAAACAAAGTAATGTAAAAGGATGAACTTACATTTCTTTATTTTGTCCAACACAAGGACAAAAGATTTCTGAAGCTCATCCATGAAGTCCTTCTCGTCGAAGAACTCCTCAGCATAATAGCTTTTCCACCACTCCTCGAAGGATGGTGAGCAAAGAAAATTGAGCTGGTAGTCAAACAACGAGAGAACTGTTCGACCAGCATATCTTCCGATATGCTTGATGGCAGCTTCTTCGGTGTAATCATTGCAGAAGTACAACATTGACTTCTCTCGTGGAAAAATCGGAGAAGGTAGGGTTTGGATAATACCAAAATGGCGAGATACCAGGTTTGGTTGGTATGCAATCAGACTCAAGTAAGTCTTAGAGCTCCTGAATCGAAGAGGCATGATCCTTGGTGTGAGGAACGCCTCCCACAGTATGGTATGTTCGTCAACATTAGGACCACTCGACGTCCTTGGATGTGGCCTTGTGAACCATGCTGGGCCTACTTGCCGTCGAGCAAATGGAGCCATAGTTGAGACAAACTCTTTCCTTCGAGCAAACATCAGAACGAAGTTGGTGAAGGTTTGCTGAAACTCCAGTCCATCTTCCATAGGTGTCAACAGAGCCAGCCTGGTTCCTTCGACGCGTCTGTTCGCTATCTCTGGAGCCTGCTCATTTATCTGAACCTTCTTAGGCAAGAAAGATTCGAAAGTGGCATTGAGCCACAGTTGGAGCAGCCAAAAAGGCCCAGCAAGTAGCAAACTGGCCCTGTTCTCGATAATTTTTAGAAGAGTTGCCCCATTGCTGATCGAATCATAGAGGCTAGCCAGAATCAGTTCTGCCAAACAGATATTTTGGCGATGATGCAGTTGAGTAGCGAGAGTGACCATCTTTTTGGTCACCTGTAAAGACTTCGAGCAAAATACAAAGCGAGTCAACCATAGGGCTAGAAACGCTATGTGTTCGACATCCGACACAGCATCTGTCGACCTGTCGTGATAGTGGTTGATGAAAGTGGTGTATGTTGGTTTGGTGTCAGAGAAGCCAATTTGATCTTCCGACATCTCCTCCGGATCGAAGTAGTCCCCGGTGGGTCGAAGGCCAGTAATAGCGGCCACATCGAAGAGTGTGGGGGTTAGCATCCCACAGGGAAGATGGAAAGTAAAGTGGGAGTAGTCCCAGAACAGCAGAGAAGCTATCATCATCTCCGGAGAATAGTTCAAACCTGTCTTCAACAGCATCACCAGGTCGAAAATCCCCATATCCTTCCAGATCGAAGTTTGGTGCTTCTCCATCTTTTCTAGCCAAGCAACGTAATCAGGAGTAAGGCTAGGGACAGACCTGAAGGCCCTAACACCTCTGTTGAAGAAGCGGAGGTCGATTTTTTCATGTGCAGGGTCTTCATTGTCTTCTGCGTCTTTCTTGGCACATGCAACCGGTTTGAGTTTCTCAACCACCGGGAAATAGCTCTTGATCTTCATAGCCTCAGAGATACTTGGATACATGGGGCCAGACATAGCAAAGATCTGGTTGGAGTATCCAACCGGGATCATCAGGTGGCGTGAGTAGGCATCGCGAACGGCGATGTCCAAGGGTTCAGGAACCCTTCGTTTGCCTGTAGAAGTTACTACTGGAGCAGTGACGAAAACCTTAGGTTTAGCGTTTTCAGATGGTACAGTAGCGCCAGGAGCATTGGAAGCAGATGCCATTGTTAGTGTTGAGGTTGAAGACGAAGTGAAGGAGGAAATGTTTTTGCAAGGATGACAAATTGTATGAAAACAGAGAAGTTTGAAAGCTAGATGGCGTAAAAAGTCCCACAATGGGGTACTTACTGCTATTTATAGTAGTGGGGGAAAATCCCCAAAACCGAGGACATTAAATGCCATTTAATTATTGCAGGAGCTAGTGGGACGCGTGGCAGCCCCCTGTTGTTTTAGCCGTTCTGCAGAAATAGAGGGACGCAGCGTGCGTCCTCGTTTTTGGGAATTGTCATAATGACAAATTCTGAAATGACGTTTGGTACTGCACGCCGTACTGAAAGTGACGTCCTAGGTACGGATAAATGATGGTTTTCTTGGGATTGCCAATAGTTGGTAGAAAACAACAAAAAGTGCACAAGTTAATTTGTGACTAAGCGTGAAAAGACAGGTGTCGAATGGCGTTTCAAAGAATGCCTTTTTCTTTCAGAGTCGAAATAAGGCATTCTTGGGGGGCAATTTGTTGGCTCCTAAATTCGACACCTTTGTTTTGTTGATGTCAGCCATTAAAGCTGAAGGATGTTTTCGACTGGCTAAGTCTGTCGAAATGCCCGTCGAAAGAGGACAAAGTACTTAGAAGATTTCTTCCAAGGTAAACAGTTGGTTGCCTTCGACGTCGAAGGAGTTTCTCGTCGAAGATGTCTCTCGACGAAAGTGTTCGATGGTTCAGAGTGGAACAGTTTAAAATTCAAGCTTTTGGAGGGAAAACGGTTTCCAGCAGTTACCACGTGTAGCGTGCAAAGATCTGGAGCGTCGAACGTTGAGAACGTGCCAAGTGGAATCATCTCGAAGCAGTGTAACTGCCCGACGGTTACTTGGGATGTTTTAGTATAAATAGTAGTAGTCATGTAAGTTCTCGCGTGTGTTCACAATTCTATACAAAGTCACTCATATAGATTCGAGTACCCAGCGTGTGAGAAAGAATTGTTGAGAAATGTATGTGTGAAACACCAATTTTATTAATCAAAGTCATTTACTTTTCCAGAAATTTACTTGCTTTCTTCTTTACATTCCTGTCGAAGCCTTTTACTTTAAGCCTTGTTTATTTTACCAAATCCTTTCTTCATGCAATTTACTTGAAACCTCTTTATTTCATTTAAAGCCTCTTTATTTAAAGCCTTATCCAATTTAATCAAAACTTCAAAATCAACCTATGTCCTAGGATCAATCTGATCGATCCTGCGAGTAACCAAATAAGTAACCATTTGGAGGATCAGCGGTTGTTTACCAAATCCCAAGGTAAACAGTTGTATGTGGGGCATTTTGTTCCCCTTGTTGATTGTCAGAATTAGACATCTTGTCCAAACGTTTTCTTCTGGATAAGGGTTGGTTGCTGTTGGTTATTTTACCACTTCTTAGGTTCATAAAACAACAAACTTCTTAGGTTCCAACGTTTTTATAATGGTTATATCTCAACAATCTTTATTTCTAATGTCCAACGACGTGTCCCACTGGGCGTGCCAATTTGTTTACAGTGATTTCTGGTAAACAACCGCTAGTCCTCCAAACTATCGAATAAACTTACTGACTGTTATTCAATTTCTCTGGTAACTCGCAGGATCGACTAGATTAATCCTAGGACGTGTTGGTCATTAGAGTAACTCTCATGATCGAACAGGTATTCATGGTTGGTATTTAGAATGTTGTGTAGGTGTTTGACTTATTTCGATTTCTCTCTTAAAGATCTAAAGGTGCAATCAAAATATATGTGCGCGAAACTAAATTGCATGAATAAAGGTTAATTGTAAAGACATGTAAAACTGCATAAAAGACAAGTAAATGATTTCGAAACGTAAAACAAAACAGTTAATGTAAAAGATTCGAAATATGAAGAAAGCGTTTAATGCAAGAAATCTGTAAAATGACTTTAAGTAAAAAAGGTGTTCGAAGGATAAAAACTTGAAGATAAAGGCATGAAATGTATAACAGTTTCTGAAATGTAAAGTGTTTGAAATGGAAAGAAAGCATTTAAATGTAAGGCATCAATGAAAAGATTTCGAATAAAAAGACTTTAGATGCAAAAACTTGTAAATGGTATTGACATAAAGATAAGGAAAGTACTGGAAATGATAAAGGGTTTTCATTAAATCATAAACATGTGGTGCTATCATACGTACATTGCTCTTGCATTCGTTTCCCTAGCCATGTGGTAATTTGAATGTTTACTGAGTATTTTGTACAATAGATATGACACACGAAATCCTAATGCTAAGACTTCTATTTATACTACTTCGACCATAACGGTCTTACTATAAGATTCTGCCACGTTCAGAACATGCATTGCAATGCCTCTCTCTTGCTTCCACGTGTCTTCGAATGCTCCAGCGCATATATTTCAAATTTCGAACATCCCGCTTGCATTTGAATTTCAAATGTTTTGGCACTTCTTTGCTTCGAACGCACTTCTTAGATACAACCTTGTTGTCATTTCGAGACTTCTTTAGATATGTTCTCATCATTACCACTCGAAGCTCCAAGCTTTGATATACTCATTCGAAGCATTGCTTCTACTATTTCGAAACATGACATTTTATTTCATTTCAATCGAAACGTCCAATTTACTTGGCTTCTAATAATATTATCAAAATTTTCAGCCAAAAGTGGGGTGCCATAGAGACAGGTTTCGTACTTGAAATGAGATCAATAGAAAACTTTACTTCTCTCTCTTGTTACACATCTGTAATATTGTCTGGGAAAACTTCAGGAAATTCACGCACCATTTACAACTCATCAATAGCAGCCTGATCTCAACGGATAAAGACACCATTAATAAAAACACATGAGCTTCATCTTGCATCAATTCATTCAACGGCCTAACAAATAAAAATTTAGCTTCCCCTTCCTCATCAGGAGTGGAAAACCGTACAGATTTATTGTAACAGTTAATATGAACGTAACTATATTCCAACCTGTTCATACCCAAAATTACGTCCATACCATTCAACAGTAAACAAACTAGATCAACAACAAACTCTCTGTCATAGATGGACAATGGACACTTCAAGCATACTAGGGAAGTATTCGTCGATCCCTTAGTTGGAGTATCGATAATCATTTTCCCATTCATAGACGATAATATAAGGCCTAATCTCTTAGCACAACCAGCAACAATAAAACAATGCGTAGCACCAGTATCAATAATAGTAATTAAAGGAGTACTATTAATGAAACAAATACCTCTGATTAGATGGTCTCCACTAGATATCTGAATTTCGGCTAAAGAAAATATTTTTCCACCAGTTTGAGCTTTCTTTGGTTTCTGAAGAAAATATGCAATATATCTTGAATTAGTTTGTAAGAACACTCTAAGAAACATTTGGAAACAAGAACTTGTAATAATAGTCAAGTTTTATATTTGATTTTATTACTTTTAACTTAATTAAAATATAACATTTTAATTTAACTCTAATTTATGTGTTTCTGAAATATTTAAAAATTTGAATATATGGGACTTTTGAGTTTTTACACTTGTAAGGGGATGAAGTTTTATTAAAATGGTGATGAATATGTAGAAGGAAAAAGGAAAGAAGATGAACGAGAGAAAAATCAATTATTGATGATTCACAAATAGATACAATTGTTCTTCAAGATCAAATCGTGTCATTTTTTAATAAAAAATCAAATGGTTAAAATCAAAATATTTAATAAGATATTTGGTCTACCACCAATAATAATGGCGCGCCTTATACAACAAGTGTTAAAAGTGAAGGAAGGAATTAACTTCACCAACAGACTCAAATTTATAAGGACCTTCAAGCAAAAATATAAAAAAATATGAGATTAATTTGAAATTTATTATTAAGCTAAGAGAATATATGTTTAATTAAACCTAAATTGATTTTATTTTCAAGTATGCTGAAATCTAGTTGTTTTCGATTATGCCTAAATAAATTTTATTTTATTCCATGTCTAAATTGATTTCATTTTCGGCCATACCTAAATGGAATTTGTTTTTTTTTTTCATGTCAAAATTGATTTTTTTTTTTCTACCACACCTTAATACATTATATTTTCTACAATGCCTAAATTGATTTTTTGTTTTCTTCCATGCCTAAATCGATTTTATTTTCTTCCACATCTAAATCTATTTAGTTTTAGACCATGCTTAAATCAATCTCAATTTCGGTTACACCTAAATTGATTTTGTTTTCGACTATGCCTAAATCAATTTTGTTTTTAACTATGCTTAAATAAGTTCCGTCTTCTTCCATGCCTAAATTGATTTCGTTATCACCCATTCATAAATCAATTTGTCTCTATGCCTAAATTGATTTTGTTTTGCACCATACCTAAATCAATTATGTCCTTTCTCATGCTTAAATCGATTTCATTTTTGACTATGTCAAAATCAATTATATTTTCTTCCATGACCAAATCGATATTGCTTTATACCATACCTTAATTAATTTTATTTCCAACCATGCCTAAATTGATTTTGTTTATACAATTCCTAAATATATTTATTTCGAACATGACTAAATCAATTTTATTTTATTCGAGGTCTAAAGTTTTATTTGTATTAGTAGAATGTGATGAAATTGATTGATATGGAATATAATAGAATGAAATTCCTTTTTTTTTTAATTAGTTAAAATCACATGAAGTGGAGTGGAATGAAATGATATACATTCTATTCCACTTTATCACTTACTACCATTTTCTTACCCTTCGACCATATCTTTATCTTTTACATGTTCCACCCTGTCTAATTCAATTTCGTTTTCTTCTATGCTTAGATCGATTTTTTTTTTCAAACATGCCGAAATCAATTTTGTTTTTTACCATGCTTTAATTGATTTTGTGTTTTACCATGCCTAAATCAATTTTGTTTTCGACCATGACAAAATCTATTTTGTTTCCAAGACCAAGTCAATTTTGTTTTTGACCATGCTTTAATTGATTTCTTTTCTTTCATGTTTAAATCAATTTCATTTTCGGTCACACCTAAAGCAAATTTGTTTTCGACCATGCCTAAATCGATTTCATTTTCAACCATGCTTGAATCGATTTCTTTCTTCCATGCAAAAACCGATGTTCTTTTTTACCACGTCTAAATCTATTTTTGTTTTCGATATGTTGTCTTGGAATTTCGATTACATTTCTTTACGTTTCCAGTCGAAACCTTTGCATTACGCCTTCGGGATTTTCAAATTCTCTTCCACCTTTCCTAATTTTTTCCTGGAACAATTCTTTTTTTTTTCAATTTGGAAGTCCAGGGGGATACCCTCACTTTTTCCTAAGAGACTTGTTTTCAAGTTTCGACTTAGCAGGGATTTTTTTGTTTCCTTCTTATTCATACTTTCCTTTTGAATAAATTGTGTGACTGTTGGCTGAAGATTTTGATAATGTTATTAGAAGCCAAATAAATTAAACGTTTTGATCGAAATGAGGTAAAGTGTCATGTTTCGAAGTAGCAGAAGCAGTGTTTCGAATAAGTATGTCAAAGCTTGGAGCTTCGAGTGGCAATTATGGGAATATATCTAAAAAAGTCTCGAAATAACAACAAGGTTGTGTCTGGGAAGAGCGTTTGAAACGGAGAAGTACCAAAGCATTTGAAATTCAAATGGAAGCGGGACTTTCGAAGTTTGAAAGTTATGTGCTGGAGCATTTGGGGACACGTGGAAAGACGAAAGAGGCATTGTCCTGCATGTTCTGAACGTGGCATAATCCTATAGCAAGACCGTTATGGTCGAATTAGTATAAATAGAAGTCTTAGTATTAGGATTTCGTGTGTCATATCTATTATACAAAATACTCAGTAACATTCAAACTACCACATGGCAAGGGAAACGAATGCAAGAGAAATGTATGTATGATAGCACCATGTATTTCTGATTTAATGAAAATCGTTTTACCATTTCCAGCACTTTCCTTTATCCTTTTGTCAAATAACATTTACAAGTTTTCTCATTTACAGTCTTAGCACTTTATATCTTAGAAAACTGTCATATTTTCCATACCTTTACCTTCAAGTCTTATCCTTCGAACGCATATTTTTACTTAAAGTCATTTAAAGATTTCTTGCATTAAACGCTTTCTTCATATTTCAAACCTTTTACGTTCCAGAAATCCTTTATATTAATTGTTTTGTAAGTCGAAACCATTTACTTCACTTTTATGCAATTTTACATGTCTTTACAATTAGCATTTATTCATGTAACTTAGTTTTCACACACACATTCTGATTACATCTTTAAACTTTTAGAGAGAGAAATCGAAATAAGCCAAACACATATACAATATCAACCATGAATATCTGTTCGATCGTGAGAGTAACCTTAATATCCAAGGAGTCCTAGGATCAATCTAGTCGATCATGTGAGTTACCAGAGGAATTGAATAACAGTCAGAAAGATTATTCGATAGTTTGGAAGACTAGCGGTTGTTTACCAGAAATCACTGGAAACAGTGACCCTAAGTATTAGAGCTTTTGGGAAGGAAAGTAATTACCTCATTCCTTGGTTTGTGATAGATAACCATTGTTGTATCAATTCGATCTTGACCTCAGGATTTTGTGAGGAAATAACCATTGTGGTTTTGATCTTTTCCCGTCCTCACAACGCGGGGGATAAATTGTGGTGATCCTCAGATAGGACACTCCTTCTGAAATTTGAATGCTCAATCAAATTAACCGGACACCTACCCTACACCGGGTTAAAAATAAGGGTTTTCTCAAACAGAAAAGAAACTCCTACTTCGAAGGCTCAGAGGGGTTAACGAGGGTCTATATCCCTTATATCTCTGGTATTTCGGGATTAAAACAAGGCTTGTACATCGTCAACAGGGTTCCACTCAAAGGCATACCATCAGAGATATCGACTTTAACTATCGTCATCCTTCCTCCATTCTTTTGACTAGACAAAAAAGTTGGCACAGTTGGTATCAAAATGCCAGAAAATCATTTAAAGAGTGATAATGAATGGTTTAAGTAAAAACAAAAGAATTACTTCAAGGAAAACATATTCAGCGCATCAGGGTTGAAACTAAAAAACAAACAAGTTCATACATGCAGACAATGTTAAAATAGACAATCAAGATACACATGAAAATGCAGCAGAGAAAAATGCCACCATGCAAGAGAATCGACTCCATCCGGACTTTTCAACCTTGAAGATACACTTCAATCTTGATAGTATCCAGATCCATGACCTCTATATTATGAAGAGAAATTGCAAATGGTTTTTATTTTGTTTGTCTCTTCAGAGAAATGAGCATTCAATGGGGAGAGGTAACCCTTTTCCACCAGTATGGAGCCATGAAGCAACTTAGCAAAATATCCACAAGTAAGTAGCTGAGTATTCCTATCAAGGAGAAAATTAAACATGCCCCTCGCATAGTATGGCAGTTCCATTTATTATCCGTATTTCAAGCAACTTTAAAACCAACTAGCTATAACTTAGATTATCATGTTCATGTAAGGCCAACAAAATTTATATGCACATGTTTATCAAAATATTGGACGTTTTTGCAAACAAAATAGTAAAAGGAAGTTATGTGCACGTATCTTTTATTGAGTTTTGAGAAATCATCCTATGAAAAAAGAGTTTACATTTGGAAGCAGATCTTAAAGAGATAATTGCAAAAACAAAACAAAAAAGTGTTTACAAATGGCAATGTGAATACGAATATCAAGTTCCGACTTTGCTATAACTCTTATGACTTTAACGCTTCCTTCTTCCTGCTTTCTGACGAAACAATCTTGGACTAGCTTCATACTTCTACCAGGTGACCGAAAAAAGAGAAAAATAAACCAAGGATCTCATGCTGAGCGTAGTCATTTGCTTTAGGTCCCTAACTTTTTCCTGAATCGCCCTTTCGGGTTTTCGATTCATCGGGACACCCTCTTTTTGCTTAAGCTTCCCTTTCGGGTTTTCAACTTAGCGGGTTCTCTCTTTTTTTTTATGCAAGGTATTTTTTAACTACGTCAGCATTCACAGTGAGAGGGAAGTATTATCCATCCATGATTGCGAGCATCATCGCTCCACCAGAGAAAACCTTTCTGACCAAAAATGGTCCTTCATAAGTCGGAGCTCACTTTCCTCTGGGATCCCCATGGGGAAGAACTATCCTCTTTAGCACAAGGTCACCTGGCTTGTAACAATGAGGATGCACCCTCTTGTCAAAAGCTTTCCTCATCCTTTGCTGATATACCTGACCATGACATACAACCTTCAACCTCTTCTCATCGATAAGTTCCAACTGATCTAGTCGATTCTGTACCCACTCACTTTCATCGAGCTCAACATACCTCATGATCCTAAGAGAAGGAATTTTGACTTCCACAAGTAACACTGTTTCCATGCCATAGACCAGAGAAAATGGGGTTGTCCTAGTCGAAGTACACACAGTGGTATGGTAACCATGCAAAGCGAAAGGCAGCATATCATGCCAATCTTTATAGGTTACTACCATCTTTTGTACAATCTTCTTAAATTCTTATTGGCTGCTTCAACAACACCATTCATCTCCGGTCTATACGGAGAAGAGTTATGATGCTTGATTTTGAAAGAATGACAAAGCTCCTTCATCATTTTGTTGTTCAAATTAGACCCATTGTCGGTAATGATCTTTTCAGGCACTCCGTAACGACATATAATGTTGTGTTTAATGAACCGAGTTACCACTTGTCTGTTTACATTTGCGTAAAATGCAGCTTCGACCCACTTAGTGAAATAATTAATGGCAACCAGAATGAATCGGTGTCCATTGGATGCAGTCGGTTCGATCTTTCCAATCATATCAATTCCCCATATTGCAAATGGCCAAGGGGAAGTCAAGACATTCAGTGGTACGGGTGGCACATGTACTTTATCAGCATAGACTTGACATTTGTGGCAAATTCGTACATGATTGTAACAGTCAGTTTCCATGGTGGACCAATAATAACCAGCTCGCAGAATAGTTTTGGCCATGGTATGCCCACTGGAGTGAGTCCCGAAGTCACCCTCATGTATCTATTCAATGATTCTAGCCACTTCTCTCTTGTCAACACATCTGAGCAGTAAACGATCATGATGCCTCTTATACAACACACCACCACTGAGAAAGAACTTGGCCGAATATCTTATCAAGAACTTCTTATCTGTGACGGACATCTCTTCAGGGTACCCTTGCATTTCAAGATATCTTTTGATATCATAAACACACGTTTATCGTTTGATTCCAAATTAGCTTCAAAGCAAAAAGCTGGCTCATCCAACCTTCTGATGGTAATGGAAGGTTCTTCGTTAGCCCACTTAACTTTGAACATGGAGGACAAAGTTTCCAGTGCATCAGCTAGATTGTTCTCTTCTCTGGAAATGTGTTCAAACGTGATCTCTTCGAAGTACGAAATCAACTTCATAACATACTCATGATACGGAATCAAATTCTGATGACGAGTCTCCCAATCTCCATTAATCTGGCTAATAACAAGATTGGAATCCCCGTAAACTTTCAAATATTTTATTCGTAGGTCAATCGCCGCTTCAATACCATAAATGCAAGCTTCATACTCTGCCATATTGTTAGTATAATCAAAACAAATACGAGTTGTGAAAGGAATGTGGAATCCCTCAGGGGAGGTGATGATAGTTCTGACGTCGTTTCCCATGGCATTAGAGGCACCTTCGAACACAAGCGTCTAACGTGATCCGTGCTCGGGTCCCTCATATGGGCTTGGCATATTACAATCCCGAATATACACTATTTTCTCATCTGGAAATTCGAACTTCATCGGTTCATAATCGTCCATGGGCTGATGAGTAAGATGATTGGCCAATATACTACCTTTTATTTCCTTTTGCATAGTGTACTGGATATCATATTCAGCGAGTATCATCTGCCAACTGGCTACCCTTCCTGTAAGAGTCGGCTTCTGAAAAATGTACTTGATTGGATCCATTTTGGATATCAAGTAGGTCATGTGAGTTAACATGTATTGTCTTAAGCGTCTGGCAGCCCAAACAAGTGCACAACAAGTCTTTTCCAGCAACGAGTACCTTGACTCGCACTCCGTAAACTTCTTACTCAAGTAGTAAATGGCTTGTTCTTTCTTTCTTGTCTCGTCATGCTGACTGACAACACAACCCATAGAGTTCTCCAACAAAGTTAAATATATGATTAGTGCCTTTCCTTCCACCGGCGGCATAAGTATCGGGGGTTCCTACAAATACTCCTTTATTTTGTCAAATTCATTCTGACAATCTTCATTCCACCTTATCGTTTGGTTTTTCTTTAACAATCTGAACAAAGGTTCACATGTGGTTGTGAGATGAGAAATAAACCTAGAAATGTAGTTTAACCTCCCCAAGAAACCACAGACTTCCTTCTCTGTTTTTGGTTTGGGAATTTCTTGTATCGCCTTCACTTTAGCAGGGTCATCCTCGATGCCTTTTTCACTTACAATAAAACCCAACAAATTTCCGAATCTTATCCCGAAGGTGCACTAATTTGGATTCAGCCTCAACAGGAATTGCCTCAGTCTCTCGAACAATTTCTCCAGATGAACAAGATGCTCCTATTTCGGGTCAGACTTAGCAATCATATCTTCCACATAGAACTCAATATCCTTGTGAATTATATCATAAAAGAGAGTAACCATGGCACGATGATACGTTGGCCCATCATTTTTCAAACCAAACGGCATCACCTTACAGCAAAAGGTTCCCCATGGCGTGATAAACATTGTCTTCTCTATATCCTCCTGAGCCATCTTAATTTGATTGTAACCCGAAAAATCGTCCATGAAGGAAACCACTTTAGAGTGTGTAGTATTATCGACCAACACATCAATATGGGGAAGAGGAAAATCATCCTTATGGCTGGCTCTGTTCAAATCCATGTAATCCATGCACGTCGTGGATTTACCATCTTTCTTAGGCACAGGCACAATATTTGCAATCCATGGAGGATAATTGACGACTTTTAAGAAATTCGCATCCAACTGTTTCTAAGCCTCTTATTTAATCTTCTTGGACATCTCAGGATGAGTTCTTCTGAGCTTTTGCTTGACAGGGGAGCAACCTTTTTTGAGCGGTATCCAATGTACCACGATGTTTATATCCAACCCTGGCATATCTTTCTAAGACCAAGCGAAGATATCAGAATATTCACGGAGTAGCTCAATTAATCTGACTTTCATACTTTGCTCGAGATCTGCCCTTATCTTGACCTCTCTTCTTACCTCCTATGTGCCAATATTCACCACCTCAATTGACTCCTGATTTGGCTGGATAACCTTCTCTTCTTGTTTTAACAACCTTGCTAATTCCTCGGGAAGATCAAAATCCTCATATGCCTCCTCTCAGCTTGATAGATCGGATTATCAAAGTCATAATGAGCAATAGCAGAGTCGTTATCAATATAATCCATGGTTGTAGTGCATCTGCAAAAACGATATTTTGGTGTTTTAATGACAGTGTGTGAAAAGGGAAACATTTCCATTTAAAGAAAAGTAAAAAGAAAGAAAGAAATGGAACAAAATTTTGAATGCAAAAACGTCCTTTATTTATGACAAGTTTTTTGAAAATAAACATGGTGGCCCTACACAAATTGTTCACTACGCCTTGGGCAGAGCTCAGGAATTATGACATGATAATAAATGAAAACAAGAAAATTACTCCTCAGCGCTTGAAACTTGGATAACATCCACAGAAGTCCAATTGTTGAGTTCTTGGCCTGGAATAATTGGGTGAATCTAATCTTCAATATTGTAACCATCAACCCTATCGCCACCAACTGCATTGGTGTATCCTTCTTGAGCAGCACTAGGATGGGAAAACTTCATAGGAGTAGATAAACCGGATGCTCTGGGAGCTGTACTCTGCTGACCCGGATTGAAACCAAGACCAAATTTGTTAAATTTAGAGATAACGTCGAGCACCTGACCCCAACCATCAGGGTTACCGTTCTCAACCATAACTCTAGCAACTTTGAGAGAAGACATAACAGTTTTTGGCTTTCTTTTCTACTTGGGGGAGGGAAATTGACCGCATGAACTGTCTCAAACTCTTGGAAAGGAGTCTCATGTATCTCACCTTCAACCTAAACATAGAGGAATGATGTCAAATGACTCACAATATACTCTTCTTCGCCGCACACAGTTATCACCTTTCCCTCCGTATGGTATTTGAGTTTTTGGTGAAGAGTAGAAGTGACTGCCTCTGCTTTATGAATCCACGGCCTCCCCAACAAACAACAATAGGCTGGTTGTATATCCATCACAAAAAAAGTAGCAGTGAAAGTGCGAGGGCCAACCTTAATTGGTAACTCCACCTCCCCAAATACTGATCTCCGGGACCCATCAAATATTTTCACCATAAAATCATTAGGACGCAGTTCAAGTCCGGAATAATTAATCTTCATCAATGCTGATTTAGGTAATACATTCAAAGATAACCCCGTATCCACCAATACCCGGGATAAAGTAGTGCCTCTACACTCCATAGAAATATGTAACGCCTTGTTATGGTCTCTCCCTTTTGGAGGAAGATCAAAATTATTGAAGCACAGACCGTTCCCAACAGATATATTAGCACAAACATTCTCGAACTGATTGACTGTTATCTCATGTGGCACAAATGCGTTCTTCAACAACTTCATTAGATCATTTCTGTAAGGTTCTGAATAGATCAACAAAGACAAGATAGACATCTTAGAAGGGGTATGACTTAACTGATCACTTATGCTATAATCGCTCTTCTTGATAATTCGCATTAACTCTTCGACTTCATCAGGAACTAAAGAAGTTTATGGCACTGGACTTGGCTGAGTCATATTGGCTAGTGTAACCCTCGGATTACCAATCATCACCTGTTGTTTGCCTTTTTCTCTTGTAGAGGCATCCACGACATCTTTTACACTAGAATTACCAAATACTCTCTCGCTTCTAGTCATTCAACCCACGCCATAGAAATTATGAACATCCCCTTCATTGTCTTCAGTAAATTCTTCCTCAGAAAGACGGGGATTTACCTCTTGGTTCACCCCATGGTAATAAACATCAGCACCATAATGCCATGGGAAGGCCTTCTCACTAGTATACAGCATGGGACCAGGTATCGTAATCATCAAAGGAGGCGCCCTAGATGAAGTAGGAATGCGCACATGAGTGTAAGGAATAGATATCACAGTAACATCTTCCTCGGTAACCATTCAGATTTTGGTTTTCTATCGAATTATAGGGAACCCTCCTCCATCAAGAACTGGATGCCAACTTTCAAATTAACACAGCCCTTCGGTTGCTCTCTACACTTGGCACAGTCTAAAGCACAACTCGGCAAAATAGAATTGTAAAGCAAATAAATCTTAACATACCACAACGAAGTAGTTACTTGTTCCACATTCATGACTAAATTTCGCATCTCTCAATTATCATCAATCATATTAACAACAACCCTTCATTTCTAGGCATTGGGTTTTGGGTAACATTCGGACTAGTCACTGGAGTAAACTCAATTGTCTTGGCATCCACCAAATCTTGTACCTTGCACTTTAACGCAAAACAATTGTCAGTAGAATGACCAGCTCCTCCAGAATGTAATTCACATCTTGCATTAGCATCATAATTAGGAGGAAGTCTTCCGGTGGGTGGTGGCATATTTCTCAAACTGATCAACTTTAAATCGATCAAATGGTGAAGTGCTTCAGTAAGAGATACTGGCAAGGGATCAAATTTTCTCGGTAATCTTTGTTGTTGATTATTATACTGACAGGGAGCATCTTGCTGACTTTGTTGTTGGGGTTCCGTATTCTGTCTCTGCTGTGGAGGATCATTACCAGGAATAGAGACATCATTGATTTGTTGGTGTTGACGATCATCTCCTCTTCCTCTATGAGAGTAAACTACACTTGTGTCGCCTTCCCTTTTCTTAGGGTAAGTATTGAATGGTTTCTTACCAACCCTTGATGTGCCATTGGAACCGCTGATTTGAATCTTCCCTAACTTCAAACCCAACTCAATTCTTTCACCAGCCATAACAAAATCCACAAATCCTGCTGAAGCACTTCCTATCATGTGATCATAAAACGACCCTTACAAGGTACTCATAAACATATCAATAAGTTATCGCTCCATGAGTGAAGGTTGAACCCTCGCAGCCAGCTCACGCCATTTCTAGGAGTATTCTTTGAAAGATTCTTTTGGCCCATGTGACAAATTCTGTAATTGAGTGCGATTAGGTGCCATGTCCATATTGTATTGATAGTGTTTGACAAAAGCCCGAGCAAGATCATTCCAGCATCGAATATGGGTCTTTTCCAGCTTCATGTACCACTCCATAGATGCCCCAGATAGGCTATCCTGGAAGAAATTAATCAAAATCCCTTGATCCTCGGTATGTACCGACATCTTTCAGAAATAAGCAGTTGCATGAGTAACGGGACATGATGAACCATTGTACTTTTCAAAGACCGATGGTTTGAACTTTGGAGAAACCTTCACCCCAGATATTGGCCCAAAATCATTAGCATCCATGCCAAGGACCCCTTGCCCTCCCTAGAAGAGTTGATACTCATATCTGAAGCTGGGTAAGATGGTGCATTAGAGGAATATCCATTTCTTTTATCCCCACTCAGGGTACATAAGAATCAGACCCTTCAATTAAAAGAACTATGAATGATCAACTCTCCTTGAATGCTTCTATCCCTAAGAAGAAGTCAAAGATCCATAGCGGAGTGTCCTCAAACAGAAAGCGGGAACCCCCAGTGAAGTCGTTCTAAACAAAAATTGAAGAATTACTCATGCAAGTTGAGAGAGTTATAATTGGTGCAAGTTGAGCAATTTTGAGAAAATGCATGAAACCTAAATTGAGCAAACTTGAATTTTTGGGCTAATGAGCCTGTTTTCAAGTTCAAACGTGTTCATGACCTCATATTAGACCTTTATATTCATTCATGCATTTTTTTTATTTCTTTTATTTTGATTTTATTCAATTAAATTCAAAATAAATCAAATAAAATATAAAGATAATGGACCAGCTAGCAAAAATGTATAGAGATGATTGGTACATGATTGAGGTTAAAAAAGAAAGTTTTCATGCAAAATTTCAATCAAAGATTTGATCATAAAATACAAAAGATTTATCTCACTTTTGTTGACCTAATCCAAGCCTTATAAATAGACAACACATTCAGACATCAAAGGACACGAAAAATTGCCTCAAGAACACACCCTAAAAATCTCAATATTGTCAAGAATTAGGGCAAACTCAAACCCTCGTGTGCAGTCTCTATCAATCCATTCCAAGCATTATATAATTCTCCTGTAGATCCCAGGAGTTCATCCCATCCATCACTCAAACTTGAAGCATCCGAGATCGTCACAGCCAAGCATCACCAGTTTGGTAAACTTCTTGAATTTATAACTTTTAATATATTAATTATTGAATGATTTGATGCATACATCCATGTTCATATTGATGTTTGGAATGATTTTTACGCATTGTTTGCAAGCTTTGACGCAGGAATAACAAAATGCCATTGTTAGGGCGATTTGGAGTATTTTCTTCGAAACTTACTCCACAAGCATTTTCATGAAAAACCAATGCTTCCATTGGATTCACAAGGGTCAAATTAGGGGGATAGGGTCCTTGTTATAATCTAACTCTTATTGTTTTTGCAGGTTGAATTTTTGGTCCATCGGAGAAGATGACCAGAGCTAGGGCTCTGGCGCTTCTCTAATATAACGTTTTATTATATATTAAATTGTTTATGTTCTATAACATAAAAACACAGATGGCATAGTGGTGAGTGATACACTGGTATTGCATGAGACTGTGGGTTCGATCCCAGCTCTTGACAAAAAATTTATGTTATTTTGAAACTAACGCGCGAGTTTACAATATGTTGACTAATTCCTATTTCCATAAAACAATCAACATATTGGCTTAGTGGAAGGTAGCGCATCCTGTAAAGGGAAGGGCCTGGGTTCAACACCCACCCCATGCAATTTTTTTTTTTGTTTTTTACTAACCCTAATTTTCTTTCTTTTTTTTTAATTAATTATTTTTTTAATTAAGTATTAACTAACCTAATCTTTTTTCAAAACTTTAACAAATTAGGGTTAGGGTTTTTAATTAGTAATTAAATTTTTTGATACATTTTTATTTACTAATTAATTATTTAATTAGCTCTTCTTAATATTAAAATCAATTAGAATTTAAGTTTAATTACTATGATCACTTAAATTATTTTTTAAAAAAAACCACAAAACCATTAAAATATTTTTCCTAACATTCCTTTTCTTATTTATTCTTACTATTTAATTTTCTTAGACAAAATGTACAGGTCGCACTCTCCGATGTAATAGCGTAGATTTATTTTCTCGTATTTTTCTAATTATGTAATAGCTTAGGTTTAAATTTTCACACTTTACATTCCAAACTTTATTTTTCTGTACATATTTAACTGTTACTAACTAGGGTTTGCATGGCAAGACTAAAAGCAAACTAGAAAACCCTAATTTTTAAGATAACATGACTAAATTAACACACTTTGCACACTTTCACCTCAAGGATAACCTCTCTTGTTTCCTTACGAAACATTGGTCATGTCCCTCGAACATAGGGATACTTTAGCAAAAGACTCTCGATTCAACAATATCATCATGGTCCCTTTCGAATAAAGATCATAGTCCCTCGATGACCCTCTGAATTGCCTACAAAATAATCTAGTCCCTTCGATCACCCTACAAGCAAAATGATGACAATCCCTCTGATACAATTGCTAAAGTATCCTTACATGTTGCCTTCAATGACCATACGATGATCCTACGCATGTCTCTTCACATCCAATAGATAGGTATGGATGATACTATCTCCAAAGGATAAGGAAAAGAATAAGAAAGACCAGACTTTAGTGGGTAAGAACTCCTAATTTCTTGCTCATAACCTTTTTCATAAACAATACACATCACTTTCAAATAAGATATTTTCAAAAACACTTTGTATACATTCTTGAGGACTAATACAAGAATCATTACAAAGTCTGCCTTACATTGGCATTTAAAAAAAAAATTCAAACAAATTACACACGCACAAAGTATGTTTTCAAAAGTGAGCTAAGAAATTAAGAGCCCGTAGATAACTATGGATGGAAAGGGTGCTAATAACTTCCCTTTTCATAACTTACCTTCCGAACTCAAAATCTATCAAAGGTCTTTCCTGTTCTTTTCACCTTTCCTAAATATTAGATAAAAGAAAAGTCGGTGACGACTCTAGCTATCTGCACATTTGGATAAAACCAAAAATGCCAGTTCTTCCACCATATTAAACTGTGTCTGCAAGTTCTGAATACTAGAATCTATTCTTTGTTGAAACTGGAGATTGTTAACAGTCAATTACTTGACAAGGTCCTCTAATGATGGTCTAGAAGATGCAAAAGTGGTAGCTTAGGGAGTGGTTAATTGTTTCACTAGAGAGGTAAGCTCGTCAATTCTAGTTTCTAATGCTTTGTTGGAAGAAACCTGAATTTCATTCACATCCTTAGTTTGAACAAAATTGTTTCTAGTGGTGAACTGTTTGGAGTTTAGAGACTTATTTTCAATCAAAGCTTTGGCGAAAGTTTGAGTTTTATCAACAAGTTCTCCACCGCTAGCAGCATCAAGAATGTTTCTATCCATTGGTAAAAATCCCTAATAAAAGTACTGAATAAGCAACTGCTCGGCGATCTAGTGTTAAGGACAACTGGACACTAATCTCTTGAATCTTTCTCAATACTCAGCTAATGACTCATTGTCCTGTCTAATACCATATTTTTCTTTTCCGATTGATGCAGCTCTAGAGGCAGGAGAGTATCTCTATAGGAAGACTTTCTTCAAGTCAGTCCAAGTTGTAGTAGAATTAGGCTCAAGATAATATAACCAATCCCTGGCAGCACCCTGTGGTGAAACCGAAAAGGCTCTCATCTTGATGTGATCTTATGTGATTCCCTCATGTTTCAATGGTGTAGAAGAAACAACCTGGAATTTCTTAAGATGTTTATGCAGATCCTCACCTGTAAGACCACTAAACCTTGGCAACAAGTGTATTAAACCAGATTTCAACTCAAAAGGGACACCAACATCAGAATATTTAATACACAACCATTATAATTAACATCAGGAGCAACAAGGTGCCTTAATGTTCATTGATCCGCCATGTGACAAAAAATACAGAAATATCAACTATGTCCCAAATAGGCTGAAACAAATAAAAAAATACGATTAAAATAAATTTAAAAATATATAAAAACACAAAATTTCATCTAATGAAGAGAAATAAGAATTTTGAGATTTTTTTTTTGGATTTTTTCAAAACTCTGAATATAGTTTAAAAAAACTAATTTAAAATAGAAAAAAGAGGAATTTGGCGGTTTTACAATCGGCCATAATTTTTCCAAAAACCGATTTTTCGGGCTAATTCAGACGTCTGGACACGAAAACGCGTGAAACCGCATAAAAATACAGAAAAATGCAGAACAACAAAACACAAAATACCTAAAAACTAAATTGTTGGCTAATTCTATAAGAATCCCCGACAACAGCGCAAATTTGATCTGCAGTATTTTGTAAAACGGTAGTTTAGCGACATTGACTAGAGTATCGTATCGCAAAGATTCTTGAATATACTAACCAACTAAAATCGAATTAGAAAATTTATGATTTAGGATCGATTTATAATACAAAATAAGTGATTATCTTTTATTATTGTATAGGAAAAGAAAATTATATATGATTTTACAGTATTATCATTTATTAATTAGAGATGGAAGAAAAATTAAGAGAATTGAAATAAAAAAAAAAAGATATATTAAAAAATATCATTAATATTATATTAAAATTATAAAATAACTTATAGTTTTGGACAGAGGTGTAATATTTTATGTGGTTATTTAATTTTCGGTGTTCAGACCAAATCATTTTTCAATATCAAATAATTGAAGCTCTTTTTGAAGTACACATCTTTAGAAATGACTCATTATGCTTCGATACGAAATGTGTGAAAACCAGTAGCATATTTTGATTAGTTTAACTCATAAATTAATAATGTATATTCTTACCAAAAAAAAAAGAAAAGAAGTAATGTAGATTAGTCTGATTGAAAATAAATTGTTTTATATTAGATGAATTTATATTAGACACTCCTATGTCTTAAAATAATATTTTAAATTTTTATAAATATTAAAATTTTGTACGCATCAATGATGCTTTTATAACTCGTCAACATTGATAGTATTTTATTATTTAAAAATTATTCTATACTCATATTATTTTTAACCAGAGCAATTCCGTCTTTTTATAATTTATGTATATTATAACACATATGTTAAAGAAATTTTAAAATTATACTGTACATATTTAAATCTAATTATTAATTATTATTTTTCATTTTTGATATAGTTAATTTAATATTTGTGTACGTTGTTCATATAAATTAATGTTTAATGATGAGTTTTGTGTAGTAAATAATACCATAAAATTAAAGGAGTATCATGGTTTTAGCATGTTATAGGAATCAAAAGTAAAGGTTGTGTACATTTTTCTTCAAAGACAAACAAACAAACAAATAAATATATATAGACAAGAGATGGCCCAGTTATAAAAGAATTCAGGTTGAAAGTGATTGTAGAATTGCGGTTGAAACAATTAAATAGTATGTGTCCATATTCACACTAAATTATTATTTTACATAAAATAAACAGTGTGTGAATCAATTGATAATTGATATACATAATTTCGGTTAATACTGAGAATCAAAACAGCACAATTTCAGCCTAATAGCAATTTTTTTCTAATTAAATTAATAATATGTGGTTTAATGTCAAGTTTTTTTGGCGTTTTTTATAATTTGGAATTGCTGTATTTTGTTGTGCTTCGTATTACATTGAAGACATGGATTGGAACACGGATGTGTCGTTTCTGTTTGCATGGTCGTGCTTCTTATGTGTTTCATCGGTTAATTTTGGTATAATTTTTTGTTCAAATATGTCTATGGTTTGTATTTTATACAAAGTTTAATATTTTGAGTGACTTAATTAAAATAAAATGTCGCAAAAATGATCTTTGTTTTTGTAGACTGTTTATAAGAAATGTTAAATGTTTTTTCTTTTATGTGTATGTGTTTTTCAATGTGAGTATCAATTGATTCGAATGATAATTTATATTTGGCTGGATTTCATGCACACATGTGATGGTTAACAGGCAATAATTATAAGGTTTCACATGTAAATGATAAATCAATTCAAAGAGGGGTTTATTATTTGACATGTTTTATTATCATTGTTGGATCATTACAACAAGAGTATCACTAGCAGTCAATATTACTGTCCAAAGACTTGATATTAATGGGGAACTGTGTATCTTGAGATGAGTTATGTCATTATTTGAACAATATTGATTATTCAGTTTTTCTTCTATATGAGTATATTTATTGTATTTGTTTTTGTTCTATTTTAAGCTACAATTGCTACGATATCTGCAAATAAGAATAAAGTTTGGGTCTTTAATGGGACAAATCTTAAGGAATTGAATGAGAACATGAAAATTATTTTTGCCTGCATGGATTTCGACCTTGCATTAAGGAAGGAACAACATGATTCTCTTACGGAATCTACTACCTCTGAATAGAGGAAAAATTATGAGAAGTGAGATCACTCCAATCGCATGTGTCTCGTGATCATTAAGCGGAGCATTCTTGAGGTCTTTAGAGGTACTATATCAGAAGATATAACTAATGCAAAAGATTCCCTTGCTGAGATTGAAAAGCGCTTTAAGAAAAGCGATAAGGCGGAAACAAGTACTCTTCTTCAGAACTTGATTTCCATGAAGTATCAGGGCAAAGGAAATATAAGGGAATGCATTATGAGCATGTCAAACATTGTTTCAAAAATTAAGGCACTAAAGCTTGAGTTGTCTGAAGACTTGCTCATTCATTTAGTATTACTTTCTCTTCCTTCACAGCTTAGTCAATTTAAGATATCTTATAACTATCAGAAGGAGAAATGGTCTCTTAATGAGTTTATTTTATTTTGTATGCAAGAAGAGGAAATGATGAAATAAGATAAGACTGAAAGTGCTCATTTTGTTAGAACCTCTATAGACAATGGAAAAAGAAAGAAAACTTATGAGCTCGAGAATGAAGTTGCAATTGTTCCAGCACAAAAGAAGTAAAAACATGATGATAATTGTTTTTTTTTTGACAAATCGCCTGGACATGTGAAGAATAAATGTCTTAAATATCACACTTGGTGTGCAAAGAAAGGGTTTCCTGAACTACCAGAAATCAAATGATATTGAAAGATACATCTAGGGCATTTTAGATTATTATCACGTACTGGATTTTTATTTGGATTTAAAAGACATTTTTGTTGTGCCGCCATTTAGACGGAATTAATTTCATTTTCTTATTTGGACAAATCAGATTATTTGTGTTCATTTGGGAATAATTTGTTTATGTTGTATTTTAATTTAAATACTTTTAGAACTGATTCACTTATAAGTCATGATAATCTATGTTTGCTTGATACAATAGCTTCCTATGGCGAATTCTTGAATGTGGAATCGTCTCACAGTACATCATACCAGGATCACCTAGCATGAATGATGTTGCTGAAATACGAAACCAGGCTCTTAAAGATATGGTAAGGAGTATAATTTGTCATTCTACCTTGCTAGAGTCACAATGAGGAGAGACGCTAAAGACTACATCTTACATTCTAAATAGAGTACCAACAAAAGCAGCTTCCTAAACACCTTATGAACTTTAGATTGGGCGAAGCCTAGTCTAAAAATTTTTCATGTGTGGGGATATCCAGTTGAGGCAAGTCATTATAGGCCAAATGAAAAGAATTTGACTCCCGAATAGTGAGCAACTACTTTATTGGTTATTCTGAAAGATCTAGGGGCTACAAATTTTATGATCCCAAATTAAATTAAATTTTGAGATGGGATCATCCACATTCTTTGAGGATATTGAGTTTGAGGGGAAGAATAAGGTTATAGACTTTGTCTTAGAGGAAGAATCGGTAACAATTCCAGAACTGTTTCATACAGTTGCTTTTGATTAAGTAAATATGGAACCTCCATAAGACATTGTTGATTTTCCTCCTACTCAATATGATTTGGTAATTCATGAAGAACAAATTCAAAATCCTCAATAACAAGTGTTACAAGAATCAATACCTTTACGGAGATCCATCAGAGAAAGGAGAAATGTTATTCCAGATGATTACATAGTCTTTCTTCAAAAACATGAGGGAAAAAATGGTAAGTGGATTGAAGCAACGAAGGAGAAGTATAAGTCCATGCAAGATAATAAAGTTTGGGAACTTATTCCATTACCAGAAGGTGTGAAACTCATTGGTTGCAAATGGATTTTTAAGATCAAATGGAGTTGTAGCGGTAATATGGAAATGTATAAAGCTCGTCTTATGATAAAGAGAACTTCTCTGCGGTTTTATCGAAAGACTCTTTTAGGATAATCATGGCTCTTGTTGCACATTATGATATGGAAATCCACCAAATATGTGTCAAGACGATATTCCTCAATAGACACTAGGCAGATATTTGAGCATTCCAAGAATGAATCATTGGAATGTAGACAAAAGGTTATAAGATATTTAAAGAGAACAAAAGACTATATGCTCACATATAGAATGTAAGACCAATTACAGATCACTGGATACTCTGATTCACATTTTGCTAGATGCCAAGAAAGTAAAAGATCAACTTCAGGCTATATCTACATCTTCGTTGATGGTACAGTTTCTTGGTGCAGTGTCAAGCAAACTCTTACGGCTTCATCCATCTTGACAGCAGAGTTTATAGATTGCTATCAGGCATTCAACCATGGGATTTGGCTGAGGACTCTTGTCACTTGGCTGCGATTTATGGAAGGAATCGAAAGACCACTAAAGTTATACTGTGACAATAAATCAGTTGTCCTGTATTCCAAAAAGAATATAAGCTCGACCAAGTCAAAACATATTTACATCAAGTTCCTAGCTGTTAAGGAAAAGGTACAAAGTGGACAGATTTCCATATATCACTTGGAGACAAACTCCATGATAGCAGATCCTTTTACAAAAAGTCTTCCATCTAAGGTCTTTCATGATCATACTGCTCGCATGGGTGTTATACCTTTAGAGGAGTCTTTGGTTTAGTGGGAGTTAGTCGATTATGAATTTTATGTACCGTGTTTTGGTATTATGCATGCATACTATAATTTTGGATATTTTTCCAAATTAATAAAGTCTGGTATTCAGCAGTTTATATTTTGTACAATAAAGTTATTGAATGATCTCACTTGAATAAAGTAGGATCAGTTGAAAATTGACATATACAGACCAACTTCATGTGATTTTCATGCTGCATATTTCATGATGCATATATGTCATTTAGTTGTTTCACTATTGGTGATCATTGATGGATTTAGTTATGATTGATATAACGAAAATCACATTGATTCTATATATTGGCATGACTAATGAATGAGATAATTTGGATATGATTAAGGAATATAATGGCGAATTTTGAGCTCATAAAGTCAAACACATGTGTATAATTACATATGTGACTAGTGGGAGATTGTTAGAATTTTTGGGTCACAAATGTAATATTACATATGTTAGGGCCGTTATATAATTAGCCAAAGTTATAGTGGTCAAATTAATAATAGGTCTTGTGGCTAAAACTATAAATCTCATGAAAGGTTAGGTTATTGTATAAATACCATGAGTCAATATCTAATTTGATGAGGGGTAAAATTAGAATATTAAAAACTAAGAAATAACTCTAAGGTTATTTATAGAGATTATGATCCCCATTTAAAGACAACGCAAAATGGCTTATCAGGAATTCTTTCTTCATCCTCGTCAGAAGAGATTCAAGGAGCCATAAAGAACTCTACAAATCAGAAGATCAAATACCTGCAAACGTTCGATGATTCTCAATAGTAAATTCATGTACGTTTCCGCTTTTATTCTCATAATTGTATTCGAGTGTGAATTTAATTGTTTTATTTAAAGTTATGTTCTTGATTTCTATATTGATAGAAATTATCAAGTTTATAAACAAATCTAACAAAATATATATATAAGGGAGATACTATCGTCAAAGAATAGGGAAATCTCGAAAGAAAGACATAAAAAGTATTAAATTCAAATCAAAGCCAACAAGAATAAAAAAAAAATATTTAAGAAAAAACAACTCCACCGACGCTCAAAACAAAACTACAAGTTATATTTGTTTATAAAAAAAATCAAAGTAAAACTAACTACTAATTTAATATTATTTAACTTAAAGGTAATTAAATTACACCATGGTTGTTGCAATTTATCTCAAAAACACTCTATGATGTGATCATTTGTGTTTTTATCGTCTCTATCCCTTTTCATGTTTTCTTCATTTGAATTACCTATATATATACTTCAACTATTAAATTCCATTCTCCATTTATCACAACTTAAATCTTGATTATTGTTATTATTTTTTCATTATGGAACATGAAAAAGAAGAGCACTTTGAAGAACCAGTGAGTCCTATGGGACAATACTTCAATAGTACATCTCTATGTTTATATATTATTGCAATTTTAGAATTTGAAGTTGCCATTGATGATTTGCAAGCTCTTGCTCTTCTTAAAGATGTGTTTCTTCCTATTAGTCCTCGCTTCTTCTCCATCATGGTTAGTTTCTTTCTCTAATTTTCATATAATTAGGCCATTAATCATATCCTATTGTTATTTTCATATACATATGTTGTGCATTCATATCTTATTGTTTGGGAGAGTTTGGGCTTGTAGAAAGCAATGAGCCTAATATTCCATGAGTATGATCTTATAACATTAGCTTTCTCAATCATTTTAATATATACGAGACTTTTTGATTTTTTAAACTATGAAGTTTTATTAACCGAGTACGAGGGGTACTCACATCCCCTTCAATACAACAAACGAGAAAACCAGACGAATATATATAAGACTTAATCCAAAAATATTATAAGTCTTCAACCTCCTATACTAGTCTCTAAAATAAGATTCAACTCTATCTCTTTCATTACGGCAATCATAACCCTAATAAAATTTGTTAGAAAATTTGTGATCATTGAAAACAACATTGAGTCAACGCTTTACAAACCATACGAGAGAAAGACGACATATGATCTCTGTCCAAATTCGAGTTTTCATGAATAAAACTTTATTAATTGAAATATATTAATTATTTGAATCGTACTATTTATTTTTAAAAACATTGATTGCATATAATTTAATTATATTAGTAAATCATATCATCATAATATTTATATGACTTCATTTGTTCATATATATATATATATATATATATATATATATATATATATATATATATATATATATATATATATATATATATATATATATATATATGTGTGTGTGTGTGTCAACAGGTGCAAGAAAAAAGAGAGAAGAAAAGATGGAAGAAAGTTGATGTGAACTTAAAAGACCATATGAAAACACCAATATTCTCCAAAGGAAAATCATTAGAATTCTATGACAAATCTTTTCATGATTATTTATCAACCATAGCAATAGAACCATTACCACAAGAAAAACCATTATGGGAAATTCACATAATAAACTACCCTACAAAAACTTCATTGGGCAATATAATATTCAAACTTCACCATGCACTTGGAGATGGTTATTCTCTAATGGGTGCACTTCTTTCTTGTCTTCAACGTGCTGATAATCCATCTCTTCCTTTATCTTTTCCTTCTCTTAAACCATCAAAATCAAAAGCTTCAAATACTAGTTTTTGGAGAAAATTTTCATGGACTATGTCATCTGTTTTTAACACCGCATCGGATTTTGGGTGGAGTGTATTGAAGAGTAGCTTTATTGAAGATGATAAAACACCTATTAGATCGGGTGGTGAAGGAGCTGATTTTCAACCGATTTGTATATCAAGGATTGAATTCTCCACTGATCACATCAAAGACATCAAATCCAAGCTTGGAGTGGTATGATATTATTTCTTGTTCATAAATCTTCACTGTTATTTGGATACAGTTGTTTGTGTATAAAGTTTGATATTCTAAATGCATAACATAACTAATTATATGTTTAATTTTAAAAGTAATTATGTTAAAAGTCTAATATTGTTAATGATATACAAATTATAATTAATTGGTATAGTAAAAAATTATCAACTTTACTATTTCTTTAGTATCCCTTACACCTATATCGTATTTCTTGTTCATAAATATGATAAACAGTGACATGAACAATAAACACTATCCTGAACAGTTACATAAATATTGTTATGAACAGTATATAAAGAATGTTTTTAATAGTGGAATAAAATTGGTTAATATATCATAAAAAATTGGTTAAAGAAATGATAAATTTGTTAAATAAACGATCCAATATTAAAAATAACTTTTAATAGTAATAGAGTTAATATAACTTATTTTAAATGTTGTTTAACCCTTATTTATACATACATATATACATATATACATACATATATATATATATATATATATATATATATATATATATATATATATATATATATATATATATATATATATATATATATATATATATATATATATATATATATATATTAATTTTTCATAAAAAAAATTCCAATTTAATAATAATCTAAAAAATTTAAAAATTCCCATTTTATAATATTTTCAAAAATAAATAATATTATTAAACATAAAAAAGTTTAAACAAAACTATATAATGAAAATATGAAATATGACAAACAATTATTTAAGATATACAGTTAAGTGAATTTTTTTTCTGAATAACCATGTATTAAAATTTTTTTTCGCAAATAACCACGTTTTGGAAAAAATTACACAAATAACCATGTTTCAGATGGCTCTCCAAAGGAGGTGTCATCTCACTTGGCGCCTCGACTAAGCATTTAGCCCTAGGCGCCATCTCACTTGGCGCCTCCTCTCTCTTTTAGCCAAGTGAGATGGCGCATGTACTATAAAAGTTAGAGGAGGCGCCATCTCACTTGGCTCGTAGGGCAAAATGTTGTTTTTTATAAATAATCCGTTTGTTTCTCTGTCATTTGTCACACTTTCTCGCATTGTTTTCTTAGTTTTTTCTCTGTTATTTGCGTCATGACATCGCCCATGATTTTTACGAGAGATGGTTATGTTATCTTCTCCGCCACAAAACCTACGATGAAAATGAAATTCTGGCACATTCACTCCATGGAGCGTCTGAAGCGGAAATTGATGCGATGGCTAGATGGAGTCATCGTGGAGGGGGGAAAATTCAAAGGATCCAGCAAAGACGAACAACAACCTCACATGCGACAGGAAGACCTAATATTTGGTTGGAGGAAGTTAAAACAGACAGCGACATAATGTTGATGATGCATGGGTCAGATGATATTTTTTTAACAGTTGTAATTTCGTAGACGGAATATCGTGTTTTTTTTTCTTGTACGCACAATGTTTATTGTAGCAAATACTGTTAACGAAAAACCCTAATGTTTATAACATAATTAAGGAAAGATTTTATGTAATACAAGTTTAATGTGGTTGAGGCAGTAGCCCGATTCGGAGAATTTTTGCGATTGTGTCCGACCTGACGACATAAACCACACTTTCTTTCCAGCTTGTCAAGGGAGTCCATTTCGGTTGTGATGCGCTTACTTTTGGGACGACCCTTTTTGTTCCTTTGCATTTGGTCATTGTGTCATATTATTTCGCCATCGTATGCAGGCTAATAATCTAGTTTTGCTACCAAAGGGAAGTTGTTGTTGTAAACGTTGAGCAACATTTCAGATTTGTAAATGTGTGACAGAAGTTGTAGCGCGTCTTGATGAGTATAGGCACACGCGGCAATGACATGAGAGCAAGGCATACAAAAGGCTTGAAATTTGCCACAATCGCACCAACGAGAAGGTAGTACAACCCTATATTCTTGTCTTGGCAGGCCCTCATTATGGTCGATTGTCTCTTTCATAATGAAGTTGTGGTTGTGTCGGTAAAACCGTATAACCATATGGGTGTTGGATTTGACACTTTCTGCCTTAATGTACTTCATGCAGCTTTCACTCCATAGTTGTCCAGATTGGAACACCATATTCCATATTTCACCTCTTTTGGCAAACAACAAAGTCATCCTAAAATACGTATATTTTACCAAAGCAGTGACTGAGAGGTTTCGTATGCCTTTGAATACCCTATTCATAGACTCAATTAGATTTGTTGTCATGTGCCCCCATCTTTGGCCATTGTCGTATGACCTAGTCCATTTTTCTACCGGAATATTGTCGATCCACCTACCGGCTTCCGGATTTGACAAATGGATCTCGTTGCGGTAATATTTGAATGTGGGTTGTTTCAATGTACAACCCGCATTCATAACCGCTTTCCTTAGTGTTTTGTCTTAGATCTCCCTCGTGAAATTTTGGACGATATGTCTAACGCAATAGACATGCGTAGAAGGAGGGTCATGCCAACCGTTTGCAGGATTATTGTATGCACTTTCAAGGGATACATGTCTATCCGAGATCAAATAGTGATCTGGTTGAGGAGCCACGTGTGTTTGCAGATTTTTCAGAAAAAAGCTCCAAGCAACACCAGTCTCCCCGTCGACTAGGGAAAAGGTAATTGGCAAAATGTTGTTGTTGCCATCTTGTGCAACTGCCATCAGTAGCGTGCCTTTGTATTTCCCCTACAACCAAGTCTCATCAATTTGTATAATTTGTTTGCATGATACAAACCCTGTGATGCAAAGTTGAAATTCCCAAAACACTCGACTGAATATTCCATTTCCGTTCAGTTAACTACCATCCGGGGCGTATGCTGGCACTGTTTCCAGAATGTAAACACTACCTGGAGAATAAGTCTGGAGTGCATTCAGGTAGCGAGGAAGTTCTTGGCATGACTCTTCCCTGTTTCTGTATACCTTTTCAATCGCCTTGGTCTTTGCTAACCATGCCTTACGGTAAGACGGAGTATAGTTAAAAACCGTAGTGATGTGGAAGATGATGGTTTTCACCTTCAAAGATGGATCGTTGCTAACGAGTGGTAGGATTTCTTGACAAATGAGATCGTAATTAAGTTATATCATTTATTACTATTCATCTTTTCACCAAATATATGATACAAATATAATATTTTTCATTTCCTTTTAGGTATTGCGTGAGGGGTATGGATTACGGCAAGAATCCAAGATTCAATATCGCACTATACCGCAATCTATTGGATCACCTAGGCCCGGATGATGTACGCCGTACCTTTCAACTTTTCTACTTTTAAATTATTTATATATTATGTTTTCATTAACCTGATTTAATTTTATGCGCAGTTTGTCTGGAAACTATATTTGGGTTTGGGCCATGAACCAAACCCCAAGGATGCAGCAATTTGGAGCTCCAAGACTGCAATCATACGGTTCAATGTTGTGGAGATGCACCACAACGACCGTGTGAAGATGCAGTTCAGAATACATCAAGAGATACCCAACGATTCGACTTGTTTGTCCCCGTGGCATCTCAAAAGGGTCGACGCCCAATGGGGTCTTACCAACTGAAAAGACTTTGCTCTAGAATGGTGTAAGATGTGGCAGAGGCGTCACCGACATGTCTTGTAATTCCCAGTTTTCCTCAATCATGGTAATATGCGACACACTAATCAGTATTTATCTTGGTACAGGTCGGTTAGTAACCCTAAAATGCACGTGTCTCATCCAAGGTATTTGGTTGACCCACGAACACAATGGACACAGCCCTCATTTCCCCAACAACAAACCCAACACACATCAACCTCCCACTAACCCCCCAGACGAAACAGAACCACAAACACCCAACCACAGTCGCCACCACAATACAATTACACCCAAATGTGCCACAACCAACCACAATCACCACCTCAGTACCAATATCCTCATATGCCTCACACCCAACCGCAATTTCAATCATAATACCAACACACCCGCATACCCCACACACAATTTCAGTCTTCTGTATATCCCAATATGGGCCCCTCAACGTCCAACCTTAGCCCTGATCTGGGAATGTCGGAAGATTATGAACCAACTGACTCAACTTACCATCAACCACAGTATCACCAAACCACCAAACATCCTCAATACCAAACACCCCAAGATCCATTTCCTTTCTACCCCCCGTATTCAGACGATCAATGCTACAGACCAACCATGGAACCCCACCCACCGCCAACACGACCAAACTTTGAGGGTATGGGTAACCGACTATACCAAAGAGGATCTTCTAGATATGGAGATCTGACTGATTTCATGGACCCGGAATGCATTGACTTCGCTGGGCCATCGATCCTTCCATAGCAGGAAATGCGACGACACCCAGCACAGGAAAGGCGAGGACTGAGATGCGGAACCGGAGGTCATTACTGGGTTCTGGGGGACCACTGATTAATCTGTTTTTTTTATTTAATCTATTTTTTTATGTAATAATTATGTGTGTAATCATTTTTTGTAAATAAAAAGTCAATTTTGTTGATCCTATATCGAATACATAACGCACCTGATTGAAGAAAAAAAACGCGAAAATTGCCCTATCAAATGCAGTAAGGCGCCATCTCACTTGGCTTAGGGCAAGCCTTAAGCACCTAGGCGCCAAGTGAGATGGCGCCTCCCCTTAAAAGGTAGGTGTAGGCGCTAAGTGAGATGGTTCCTCCTTTGAGGAGTCATCTGAAACATGGTTATTTGCGGAAAAAAAATTTAATACCTGATTATTCCAAAAAAAATTTTAGTTAAATAGTAAAATATATCGCATTGAACAAGCTGATCTAGTGTCAGACACATCTTGAATAGAACATGGAGGGAGATTGGGTTTGATACCCATCTTCTCTAACTTTAGAATTTTTCATCATTTAAATTTTTAAAACTTAAAATAATAATAAATAAAATACCAATGTTGCATTTAAAATAATTCAAAATAAAAATAATAAAGTCATAAATTTTTGAATTAAAAAATTGAAAAACAAAAATAAGTCAAATAAAATGACACATAAATAATGAATTTTTTTTATTAATAACCAAGTATTAAAAAAATATTTCGCGAATAACCGGGTTTCGGAAAAAATTACGCAAATAACCATGTTTGAGATGGCTCCATAAAGGAGGAGCCATCTCATTTGGCGCATCCTCCTCTTTTTATAAGGGAGGCGCCATCTCATTTGGCGCCTAAGGGCAAATGGCAAGCCCTAAGCCAAGTGAGATGGCGCCTATGTACAAAGTTAGGTCAAAAAAAAAAATTTTTTTTCTTTCCTGCGCGTTGCGTATTAGACAGAGATAAACAAAATTGATTTTTTATTTGATAAAAAATAATTACATTGAACTGTTTTACATTTAAATAACAGTAAAAAAATAGATACAAAAAATACTGGAAAAAAAAAAGATACATCAATGATCCCTAGGAACCCGGTAATGACCCCCAGTTCCGCATCCCCGTCCTCGCCTTTCTCTTGCTGGGTGCCGTCTCGTTTCCTGTTGCGGCAAGGTCGATGGCCCAGCGAAGTCAATGCGATCCGAATCCATAAAATCAGTAAGATCTCCATATCTCGAAGATCCGCTCTGGTACAGTCGGTTACCCATACCCTCGAAGTTTGGTCGTGTTGGCGGTGGGTGGGGTTCCATGGTTGGTCGGTAGCATTGGTCGTCTGAGTATGGGGGGTAGAAAGGAAATGGATCTTGGGGTGTTTGGTACTGTGGATGTTGGGTTGTTTGGTGATATGGTGGTTGATGGTAGGTTTGGTTGGGTTGGTCATAATCTTCTGACATTCCCATATCAGGGCTAAGGCTGGATGTTGAGGGCCCCATATTGGGATATGTGGAAGACTGAAATTGTGTATGGGGTATGTGGGTTTGCTGGTATTGGGGTTGGTATTGTGGTTGGGTTTGAGGCATATCTGGGTATTGGTAGTTTGGCGGTGATTGTGGTTGGTAGTACGGCATTTGGTTGTAGTTGTGTTGTGGTGGGGAATGTGGTTGTGTGTTTGTTGGTCTGTTTCTTCTAGGGGGTTGGTTTGAGGTTGATGGATTTTGGGTTTGTTGGTGGGGAATCGAGGGTTGTGCCCATTGTGTGCGTGGGTCAACCAAGTACCTCGGATGAGACACGTGCATATCTGGGTTACTAACCGACCTGTACCACGACATATATTGATCGGTGTGTCGCATGTTACCTTGAGTAAGGAAAATAGGGGATTGCAAGATGTAGCGGTGACGCCTTTGCCACATTTTACACCATTCTGGAGCAAAGTCTTTCCAGTTGGTTAGATTCCACTGGGCGTCGACCCTTTTTAGATGCCAGGGGGACAAATCTGTTGGATCACTTGGTATCTCTTGGATCATTCCGAACTGCATCTTCACACGGTCGCTGTGGTGCATCTCCACAATGTTGAACCGAATGAGTGCAATCTTTGCAGTCCAAGTTGCTGCATCCTCTGGATTTGGAGAATGGTCCAAACCCAAATATGGTCTCCGGTCTCCACCTCTCCAACATTGCAAGGATGAATTTGGAGTCAATGGTGCAGTTGGAGATCTTTATCACGTGTCCAAAACCTGCATATTCCAGATAAGGGACGATGAAAGGGTCGGGAGCCAGGTATTTGTGCGAACGGATTCTGAATCTTTGTGTATCCTGAGATCATAATTAAACAAGAGTAAGATTAATTAAGATGAACAACATGTTTTTTAAAGTATGAAAATGTATAACCAAAGAAGAGACTTACAAATGCAGCAATGTTTTCCCTTGTGCCTCTGTGAGTTTCTCCCATTGTTAGAAGGGCCATTCTTCAGAACGCTTGAGAGAATGAAAGACTTAGGAAGAAATAGAGAGTATGATAGACTTAAGAAATATTTCGTAGCAGAGAGTGAGAGTTGTGTGGGTGTGAGAGATGTTTCATAAGGTATGTATTTATAGGCAAATAATTTTGATGTAGTGGTTGCATGCCTGCGAGGTGTCACATTTGCATTCTTAGGGAGTTACACATATGCATGCATGCATTTACAAATAATGTAAGGTGTCACTCTTGCAGGCTAGGTGGCAGCCCATGCATGTATCACGATTGGACAGTAAGGGAGGCGCCATCTCACTTGGCGAAATAGTACAAAAATGAATGGTGTCGCCACCCCATTTGGCGAATAAGAGGTGTCACGTTTTATAGCATTGGCTCAGGCTACGTGACAGCCTTTGGGATTCCTTTCTCTGTTGCATGCAAGGCCATTGGAGTTGATGGGTGGCAGGCTTACACAAAACATTTATGTGTGTAGAATAGGGCCAGGCTAGGTGGCAGCATAAGCCCATGCATGTAATATTATTGGCAGCCTTGGGGGGTTGCATCACTTACTTAATTGAAATATTTTGCCTTAGGTTGAACATAACATTCATTCACATAAACTGTAAAATTTTCCAACCTTCGAATCAGTCATCTAACCTTCAAACATTCCAGCATTCATACCTTCATATAATCAATAAACCCAAAACATTCCCACCTTCATACCTAAAACAATTCTACACAATGGCCTCTTCACCACAATTTGTTGTCCAAGCACATTTCAACGGTGAGACATACATGTGTCCCACAGTTGGGTTTTTGTTTAGAAACACCGACAATGTCCGATTTCTCTTAAACGGGAAAGCAAATTTCTCCTACTTTAAGAAAAGATTGGAGGCCAAACTTGAACGAGGCCCGGTATCCCAAATATTTTATCAGAGTCCAGTCTTTTTTAGAAACAACCAAGTCATATTTTATAAGGTTGCAATTGAAGATGACGAGGATTTCAAGAACATGATTTCCAGCCATGTCTATTCTGGAAACGACTCTATTGAGTTGTACGTTCTGTTTCAAGAGCCTCCGGTGACACAGGAGGTAGAGCCTCCGGTGACACAGGAGGTTGATCCTTTGGAGAATGAGCAAGATGAGGTGGATGCCGTTGATGATGAAGAAGAAGATAACGAGTTAGAGTTCGATGAAATGGTGAACGACGATTCTGACGATGATGGCATCCCAAGTATTCCTACCGACAAAATCTACACACCACCTACGCACATGACAAACTTCAACATGGGCGGAGATGAACCTTCTACGGACTTGTTTTTCCAACCGTATATGCAATCGGATGAAAATTTAAAAGAGAAGGACAAGTTTCGTAATAGAGAGGAATGCATAAGGGCCATCAAAAAATTTCACATGCTCAACTCGGTTGATTATAAGGTGGATCGTGTAAACCCGGAAAGGTACAAGATCAAGTGTGTCCACCCTGACTGCATGTTCAAGCTGACCGCTTCATACAGACTAAGGGGTGACTGCTGGGTCATAGGTTCCATGACTACCCATACTTGTGTAAGTTCCACTCAATCACAAGACCACCGAAAACTCAACCATGATCTAATCTGTCAAGAAATCCTACCCCTGGTCAGCAACGACCCTTCTTTGAAGGTGAAAACAATCATCTCCCACATCACCACGGTTTTTAACTACACTCAGTCTTACCGTAAGGCGTGGTTAGCAAAGACTAAGGCGATTGAAAGGGTGTACGGAAACTGGGAGGAGTCATACCGAGAACTTCCCCGCTACCTAAATGCACTCAAGACATATTCTCCAGGTAGTGTTTATGTTCTGGAAACATTGCCAGCGTACGCTCAAGATGGTAGTCTACTACATGGCAACGGAATATTCAGTCGCGTCTTTTGGGCATTTCAACCATGCATCTCAGGGTTTGCATCATGCAAACCAATTCTACAAATAGACGGGACTTGGTTGTATGGGAAGTACAAAGGCACGCTTTTGATGGCAGTTGCACAAGATGGCAACAATAACATTTTCCCCGTTGCGTTTGCCCTTGTCGAGGGGGAGACCGGTGGTGCTTGGAGCTTTTTCCTGAAAAATCTTCGTACACACGTGGCTCCTCAACCAGATCTCTGTTTGATCTCGGACAGACATGCCTCCATTGAAAGTGCCTATAATAATCCGGCAAATGGTTGGCATGACCCTCCTTCTACGCATGTCTATTGCGTCAGGCATATCGTCCAGAATTTCTCGAGGGAGGTCATGGACAAAACATTGAGGAAAGCGGTGATGAATGCGGGATACGCACTGACACAGCCCACATTCAAATATTACCGCAACGAGATCCGTTTGTCTAACCCAGAAGCCGGTACGTGGATCGACAATATACCGGTCGAAAAATGGACTAGGTCATACGACAATGGCCAAAGATGGGGGCATATGACTACAAATCTTATTGAATCAATGAATGGGGTATTCAAGGGCATACGAAACCTCCCCATCACTGCCTTGGTGAAATCAACGTATTTTAGGATGGCTGCGTTATTTGCCAAAAGAGGTGAAATGTGGTATGCGGTCTTGCAATCAGGACAACTATGGAGTGAAAGCTGTATGAAATACATTAAGGCTGAAAGTGCTAAAGCCAACACTCACATGGTTACACGGTTTGACCGCCATAGCCACAACTTCATTGTGAAAGAGACAATTGACCACAATGAAGGCCTGGCAAGACAAGAATACAGGATCATTTTACCTTCTCAATGGTGCGATTGTGGCAGGTTTCAAGCTTTTCGTATGCCTTGCTCTCATGTCATTGCCGCTTGTGCGCATACCCATCAAGACACGCTTCAACTGCTCTCAAACGTTTATAAATCTGAAACGTTGCTCACTGTTTACAACAACAACTTTCCTTTGGTGGCAAAACCGGACTATTGGCCTGAATACAACGGTGATATAGTTTGGCACAATGACCAAATGCGAAGGAACAAGAAGGGTCGTCCCAAAAGCAGGCGCATAACAACAGAAATGGACGATCTTGACAGGTTGGAAAGAAAGTGTGGTTTATGCCGTCAGGTCGGACACAATCGCAAAAACTGTCTAAATCGGGCGTCTGGCTCGACCACATAAATTTTGTAATACAATAAATCTTTTCAATATTTGTGTTGTAAACATTATGGGTTTTCCGTTAATAAAACTGTTCACACAATTTAGGAAATTCAATATAGGAAATTACATTAGGGTTTTCGCGTACAACAATGATTAACGATAATCAATCTAGGAAATTACAACTGTTAACACAATTTCATCTGACCCATGCATCATCAGCATTACATCACTGTCTGTTTTGACTTCCTCCAACCACACATTAGGTCTTCCTGTCGCATGCGAGGTTGTTGTTCGTTTTCGCTGGATCCTTCGAATTTTTTCCCCCTCGGCGATGTCTCCATCTAGCCACCGCATCAACTCCCGCTTCAGACGCTCCATGGAGTGAATGTGCCAGAATTTCATTTTTATCGCAGGTTTCGTGGCGGAGAATATAACGTAACCATCTCTGCTAAAAATCATAGGCGACGTCATTACGTAAAAAAGGGAGTACAAAATAAAAATACAGTGCGAGAAAGTGTGAGAAATTTCAAAGAAACGGACGAATTATTTATAAAACAGCAAAAAACCCTAGTTTTGCCCTAGGCGCCAAGTGAGATGGCGCCTCCTCTCCTTTTTAAGGAGCATGCGCCATCTCACTTGGCTAAAAGCCAATGGAGGCGCCAAGTGAGATGGCGCCTAGGGCAAAACCCTAGGTGCATGCGCCAAATGAGATGGCTCCTCCTTTGTGGAGCCATCTCAAACATGGTTATTTGCGTAATTTTTTCCGAAACCCGGTTATTTGCGAAATATTTTTTTAATACATGGTTATTAATAAAAAAAATTCCATAAATAATTGATGTATGTTAGCTAAAATCTAAAACGACATAACCTTATACGAGAAAGTTGATTTTACAAAAATAAAAAAATTACAGATAAATCAGAAACTATCTATATAACATATACAAAAATAATATTAACCTTTTAATAATTATTGAAATAGAATAATGAGTCAACAGGTGGTTTAATATTTAATATGATATTATGGAAATCATGTTATATACTACTCTGTCACAAATTATAATTTGATTTTAAAAAAAATCCAAAATTATTATTCATTTTAAAATTTTAATGAAACAATAATACATATTGTTCTACTATATAACTTATTATTTAATATTGTTCTTCTTCCACTTCTTTAAATATCTCTTGTCAATATAATAAAGAACAATTTTTTAAATTATTTCGTATTTTCTTAATATATAAAATTATGTAAAATGGTCAAAATATCATGTAATATAGGACTGAGAGAATATACATCATATTTTAGTTATAGTTTATAAATTAATTTAAAATAAAAAATTACATTATTCTCACATCTAACTTAGGTCATTTAGAATTTGATTTTAAACTTTTAACATATAAGAATGTTTATTTTCCATCAGTAACTGGCAAGATACTTTCTTTTTGATGAAATTAAACATACGCTCTTGAAAATAATGACCGCAACTTTTTGATACCGAATGTTAATGTTAAAGTTTATTTTGATCTTTTAATTTAAAAAATATTTATATTGATATCTTAAACGACAGAAAAATACAAAAATCAATTGTTAAATTTATCGTTAATTAGACAAAAAAACTAAAATAAACCGTTTTAAATAGTTAAGTTATCAATATAAATATTTTTTAAATTAAAGCATTAAAATAAACCTTAACATTAATATAAGAGACTAAAAAAAGTATTAGATACACTTTTTTTTCTTCCATAAAGGAACTCGCCTTATTCCCATCAATGACATTCACATTATAAAAGGAAAAATGTTTCATGTGTGCCTCTATTTTGTACACTTATACGATATTTAGTTACCCACGTAAATAACCTGGTTAATTTAATTGATCAGTTGGTCGATTCAATTCACATAATAAAATTTGGTTAATTCATATTAATCAATTAATTATAGTTTTAATCATAAATTGAGTTAATTATCTGTTGAACTGAGTTCTCTAATTTTATTTTTATATATGTTTAACTAAGTATCAAAGCGATATATAAAAAAAAGGTATTTGAATTTGTTTCAATAAAGAAGTAAGGACGTATTCACACTTCATACATCATTCATATGAACCCTAGTAATTATTCATTATTTTCATATATTTATAATTTTGTAGCTTTTTAATGGATGATTATAAAAGCTTGGATTTTAGTAGTGTACTCCTCGAAGATTTTTTATTCAAATTTTGTTATGTGCCAAAAATTTATGTGTTAGGCCAAATTTATCAGAGTTTTGCTTGTCTTTAAATGGACCCCTACAAGTAGACATTATGATTGATTCTCTTGAATTAGGCAAATACCAAAATTTAATAAAAATGAAAAACTTGACAAACATACTTAACATATTTCCGTTGCATCAAATTTTTTTTTTAATTTTAATTGCAGACTATAAATGATGTGGTGACTGGAATTGAGTTCTATGGGACAAGGCTATACATGCAAGAGAAGGATTCAAAATCAAACACTTCAAATTCAACAGCATTGGTATTAATGAATACAAGAAACATTGAAGGTTACCAATCCATAGATGACATGCTCAATACTAAAAAATCAAATGGTCCTTGGGGAAATAGAATTTCCTTTTTGCATGTACCAATACCAAAATTAAATGAAACAAGAATTTCAAATCCTCTAGAATTTATTCATGACACACATAACATAATCAATAGGAAAAAACATTCTTTAGTTTTGGCTCTTACAGGAACACTTTTGGACATTGAAGGAAAAATCAGAGGACTAGAGGTAATTTACATACATACTCTTTTTATAATAAAGTGTTAGAAATCCACCAATACTCTATGATGAATTTCGACCACCACTGATGATTAGTTATGAGACAAACAAATAAAAAAATAATAGAAATATTTCTGCAGAGTTTCTCTCTGCCCACAATCTGTGGAAACTTTATTATTCACTTTGCAACTGCAAAATACTGTGAATGACTTGATTACAAAAATAGGGGTTACTCCCTCTATTTATAGATTTAGGTTAGCTTGCTCCCTAAACTAAAACCCAAGCCCAAAATATCTTTTTACTAAATCAAATCTAATCATATCTATTCTAAACTTAAATTCAAATCTATTTAAATCTAAAACTAAATCAAATCTAATTTTGACACATATAAATTACAATTTAACATAAAGTTGTTTAAATAGAACATTAGAAGCCAATTGAAAAGATTGTTGAAGTTAGGTGATGTTGTTTGTATGCAAGCGGTAGCAAAACACATGAGGAAGACAGTAATAATGTCAAGTACAGTTGTTACAAATTTGGTTGGACCAGTTCAACAAAAGTCTTTAGCTAAACATCCTATCAAAGGCTTATACTTCACATTGGCTGGTGGTCCTGAGGTATATATATCACAAATTACTCTTTTATGGTATTGGTATATGTGTAAGTTAGTTATGTATAATAAATTAAATGGAGAATTAATTTTTGTATCGGTTTAGCCGTGATAAATATTTTATAAAATTTTATTTAGTCATAGTTTAGTCATGAAAATTTTTAACTCCTATGTGGTAGATCACCTTTCACGTCTTTAATGGCTACATCAATGCCTAAATTTTTTGGAGGTAAAAATTTTGTTATCGTAGAGTTTAATAGATATGAAACTAATAGAATAAATTTAACATCGACAATAACTACAAAGTATCGTGATCGTCCCTAGTAAGCCATTTTGATAAATATAACAATCGCAATGATTTTAATCTGAGAACAGATAGAAGTCATTGTTTTTCCAAACATTGAAAATTATTCTCAAAAGATATCTAAAATAATGGTTATCTACAAGGCATTGCCATTTGGTGAAAGAACTATTCCAAAAGGCTAAAGACAATGCCTCAGTTTGGCACGATCTAAAAACCATTCTCATAGGAAAAGACAACGTTTTTTTAGTTTTTGCAATGAGTTTCTTTTATTTTAGTAAGATAAAATTGTTGTAGTGGTTGTTTGTATCATTGATTTCTAGACAAATATTATAGTTAGAGATGTTTTAAATTTTCGGAAGTCCTGTATAGAATAGTTACCATTTAAATATGGAAAAACAATTAAGAGACTATTTTATCACGATTTAATATTATCAAATATTTGAATATGAGCAATAGTTTGTACTATACGTTTTCAAAGATAACTCAGATTATAGTATCAGTGATTCACATGGAGGAGAGAACATTAACGGTTTTTGTTAATGTTAGTTTAAGATAGTAACTTTTTTTAATAGAAAATATTAGGAATTAGTCAAATAAATGTTATGGAAAGTTTGAAATCTTATATCCTTATACTGTTTAATTTTATGTGTTGTAGAGTCTTGTGATTTCAATAATAAGCTATATGGGAATGCTAAGAGTTACTCTCAAGACAGAAAGAGATTTCATAGACGAACAGAGATTGAAGACATGCATACAAAATGCATTTGAGATGATATTCAAAGCAACCATGGAACTTGATTTTGAAACAAATTAAATATTTTTCAGCACCAAATCAAATAGTTTAAAATGTTGTATGTAATTTGGGATCATTGGAATTGCTTATTACGGTTTATTTTAATCTTTATTGTAAGAAAGAATTTATCAAGCGTTGATTGTTTGGTTAATTGTTGTGTGTATTCATTTATGCTTCAAAATTTTGCTAAAGCAAAAAGCTTACTCATCTCTTATTATTTGTCTATTTTTTGCTTAGTCATCTCTTATTATTTGTCTATTTTGGTTTATCATTAAAGAAAAACTAGATCATGACTCATGCAATTCGCGATTATAAATTAATTTTATTTTAAATTTTAAATTTTAATTAGAATTAAAATATTTTTTAACATATATAGTAGTCAACTTATATTATAATGTTTTATTGTAAATTAAAATATATTGTATTTGAGATAATAGTATAAAATTATTCACAAAATAAATATATAAGTGATATATGTATATACTTTTAAGTCATCACTTTTTTTCTCCTCCTATCTTAGTCTAATCATCATCACTTTTCTTCTTTTTCTTTCTCTCTCTAAGTGGGGTGGGTGATTTAGGATCAATTTTGATCCAAAATCACTCCTCTAATTCAATAAGTGATTTTCACATATATTTATTGTTTTTTATTGTATTTTTTTTGTGATTTTGTGGGTCGTTGTTTGTTTTGATTTCCCGTATTTGTACGGTATATTTTGATTTCTTGTCTTTGTGCGGGGTATTTTGTTTTACTGTCTTTGTGCGGTGTTGTTGTTAGTATTTTCAACACAAATATTTATATTATCATTTTCCTCAGAGATTGGTGTGATATTAATGTCGTTCTATAGTTTTAGTGGCTTTAAGTGTTTGAATCATAAACAAGGTTTTGGGATTAAATTTCATGCACTAGATGGTGATTTGGATAAAAGAGAGGTTGTTGTTTGAAAATGATTGTTTTGATAAAAGGGCATGTCAAGATTAGCTTTCATCAACCTATTCCAAATATAATCGATTAATCATGCATATGAATTAATCAATGATCGATACATTCACGTATGCTCTCAATATTTCTCATGTCTTAGCAATATTGTGAGTGTTATCATGTTAATCATTAAATGATCTCTCAACTTAACTATTAACATGATAATGTTTAAAGCTAGATAGAAGTGAATACTAACTCACAGATCTATGTCCAGAGCTTGTTTATTAGTATATGAATATCTTAGGTCAAGCTTGGAACTTACTTCTCAATAATGAATCAAACCATAAAAAGAACAATGATACAAAGATATTCAACATGTATTAATCTTCAACCAAGTTCATATACAAAATGATTAAAAGAAATACATAAAGTCTAGGTTGACTACTTCTAACCTTGACACAAAAAGTGCTTAGCTACTCATGGTCACGATACCTTGATCAATGAATAAACAATGAGGGTTGATGAACACCAATCTTCAAGTCTTCTTGATTTAATATGCAAGAGTGTTTTTTTCTCCACAAAGATAAGAGCCAAGGGTTTCTATGTTATGTTGTTATGATATGTAGAACAAAAGGTTTCTACCCCTAAATCATATTTTCTTCCCTCCAAGTAAAAAAAGTTGGTGAAAAGTTTCCCTAAAAGGTGACAAAAGTAGCCAAAAAGTATGGCCATCTACGCACCATCGTCGGGAGACAATCAAGCATCGTCGGGCGACGCTGGCTAGATGTCACACGTGACCAGCTGGACGTGATATATCCTCAGGAGAGCATCTTTCGTCGGCGGGCGACAAGGATGCTTCTCCGGGAGATCCTTCTTTCGCCAGGCGATCCAGAAGCGAACCTCAAAAGACTCATCTTTTCTTCACAACTTTCATCAGGCGACGCATCCTGTCGCCGAGCCATCCTTTATAGAATCAAAACATTTGTTTCTTTTGCTTAGAAAGCATAAAGTCTCCCTTTGGCCATCTTATCTGCACAAAATATGCTGAAATACTAACAAACAAATTAGAACATTTAAAATTATTTGTACTCATGCAAATTGACTTAAAATAAGTATTTAACCTAATCAAAAGAAAAATAAAGGGTTTGAAAGTGTCAATAAATTATATGAATTTTATACAAAAGTTGACACTTAACAACTCTCTCCAACTAAAATCTTTGATTGTCCCCAATTTAAAGGTAAACACTAATATAACAAGATGAATTTAGAGGAACAAAATCAACAAGATTAATTTGCATGGTTCAAACTCACAAGATGCGGTCACAATACAAATCAACTATTTTCAGAATCAAAGCGTGATAATGAAATAAATTCTAAACACAAATATCTAGCTATGCATAAATTAGTAACAACATGTTCTTACTCGAATCAACTACTCTCCATCAACTGAATATGGCTTATGTACCCAAGACACGGGACAAATCACACTCAATAGTAATTATGCTAACATCCAAAACAATTCATGCATTCATCAAATAAGTCGAAAAGAATATCAAGGAAACATAGATCACAAAAAGATTTTTCTTGGTTGTAATTGGGTTAGGTTTAAAAACAAGGGATTATATATATATATATATATATATATATATATATATATATATATATATATATATATATATATATATATATATATATATATATATATATATATATATATATATAGGGCCATTGAAACATAATTGGGTAAAGATCATGAAGTGTATTTCACATATTCACATCATTCATTTTTGCTTCATCCTTCTTTCTATTTCAACTTTTGATTTCTCTTTCTCACAATGCACCATTCTCTTTTTTTTCTTCTTTTTATTTATTAATGTTTCTTCTCTTTTTTCTTGTTAAGCATTTCTTAAAGGATGCATTGTGCCACCAATTCTTTCTTCTTTTATAAGCAACCTCTCCAACTTTAAACATTATAATACCATTATATACCAAAATATAAACACCATTATAATTCAATTCACATGTTTGCTACTAAGTAGGAGGATGATGCACTATAATAAGGACAAATTTATGACTATTTCGAACAACAAACTCCAAAAAATTTGTATAAATCTGATGGTACTCAAGTACAACAAAACCTTCTATTCAAATCCGCTTATATATGATATGTGCCAAACTCGTTTAATCTTGAAATCGCCAAAATCCGACAAGCGGACGATCCTTGTCCTACAACTAAGGTATGAACAGAACAACACGGTCAATTAAACTAACTTGGGTCCAACACAATTAAAATTTTTCATAACACTTTTCAACTTCCAATACCTTATATGATTCTTTTCTGAATAAAGTATTCACACAATTCCTCTTTGATTTCTTCCAATTGATTTTTCGTGTAATGAGCACACTTGCATTCATCAAAGTACTACATAACAAATCATAATATGCATGATTTAGTTAAAAGTAATAAATTATATGAAATATTCGATAAATATTAAAATAAATCCTAAGTTATAAATTTATACCGTGATTGGAATCTCTATTTGATTCAAAAGAAAGGTTTCTTTCATAAACCTCAAAACAAAGTATCCGCAATTTATACTGTTAAGCTGTTGAGCACACTACATAGAAAAACATATAAGAATGTATAGTTGTCTTGTTTTATCAAGTAGCATCATTATTATAAGAAAAATTGTGAAAATTAATGTACCTCCACTTTGATCCATGTAATGTTTCTTGATCTAGACCGTGATACTCGAGCTTCTCTTTAAGAGCGAAATACTTGTATTGATTTAACAAAATAAAAAGATATATTTAGAACAATCTCACAAAAATAATTAAATATACAAATACACATGAATATTTAGAACAATCTCACTTACGTATCAATCATTAACTTCATATCTGGATAATTTTTCCATTCACCATCTACCGAATTCAAATAACACACCACTTCTTTGAAAGGATCAATAGCAACCAACAACCAGTGATGTCTATAAATTAAAACAAAAGTTTAGATGAAAATCTTCAACACAAAAGATACAAAGATTAGAATGAACTTAGAATGAAGTACTAACCCCACAAGAATCATATTATACGGTAAAAGATACAAGCTTTCTGTATTGTTGGCCATGAATCTCCCAACTAAGTGATTTCTTACTGAATCTGGATCCTGAATAATTGACGCTCCGTTGACACGGGAGGCAGACACGAAATGGAATCTGTTTGACAATTGATTCCCGTGCATCAATTTTTCATATAAGAACCTTAAATAAAAACATAATAAACATTAGACTATTTTCATTGAAATGTGTAAATAAATTGTTTGACTATTTAAATAATAGATTGATCGCATTACCGGATGTATGAGTGTACAACACCGATGCCTAATTTTGTATGCTGAAAAATTTGTTCCATTTCCTCTTTTGCAATTGTTTCGAAGTAAGAAAAACCAAATATATCTTCCTCCATATCCATTTGACGAATAGCACCATTCATCAAATTTGATGTTCCCACAAGTGTTTCAAGACACATTCAGAATCGAGGTACATAAGGTTTTCTTGCCCCGGTTCTTGGAAGATCATTTTTCTTGTTCGGTACGCTACTAAATTTCTGGCTCACTTGTTATGACCGTTGAGCAAGTAACTAAAAATCATATAACTTCAAATGTACCTCTTTTTGTAATGCAATAGACTCGCTATGCCGCAAAATCTCTTTATCCTTAGATGCGGGTTTTGTAGGAGTCTGAAATTAACATGTAATAAAAATGTACGTAATGGTTCAGAATTGAAACTTGAATACTAAAAGTTTCATAATGGTTTTCAACATACCTCATCATCTATGAAAATGAGGTCCGATGGCCATGCAACAAATGATCCTATTGCATCTCGTAGCAATGTTGTCTCTGAAATAATGTCAGGTACCGGTAGCAACACATCCAGATCTAATATAACATCAACCGATACTTTCAGATGTCCATCAGGGAGCAGTCTATAGTGAAGCAAATCTCCCAAAGTATTATGCACTTTTCCCTTGGACGAGAAAGATTTTCCACACCCTGTGAACGCGAACATAGTCAAAAAATACAACGCATACAAGAGACCCGCTAGGTTGACAGTCCTAGGCAAAATAAGGGCATCCCTGCGAACGAAAAGGGTTCGGGAAACAATTATATATATACATAATTGTACATCCGACAAGTCGAAAATCTGAAAAGGTGGCTTGGGCAAAAAAGGATATCCTGTCGGACTGAAAACCCGAAAGGACGATTCAGAAAAAAGTTAGGGATTAAAGTGTACGACTATGTCCCGTTGGATCACCCATTCACTTACAAGAAAATTTATTACTAGCATCAAGTTCAAACGGTACAGATCAATTCAATCATCTTATTTGTACCCCTTTTTCAATTTTACGATGATTTCCTCTTACGAGAATTTATGTCTTCTTGTATAAAATTGCCTGCTTATATGCAAACTTCCTAAATCAATGCAAATATATTTCAAAATTCAAAATAGTTTTTACTTTCTCTATTTTATTTGCAAAAACGTCCAATGATTATGTTAAATGAACATATGCATTTGAATATGATTACTATTTATAAAATATATGCGTGAAAACATGATTAGCATTTACTAAAGACTCTAGGAGCTGGGATAATGTTCAAGTTATCGACAAATCCCAACAGAGAAATCTCCATGAAACTATCTCTGCAGAGCTATGTTCGCAGGCTCACCCTCAACAGAGATATATTCTCCATCAAGTCTAATATGCCCTCAGACAGAAATTTCGGCATCTTCCAGCAGGTCACCTCCATATTCCTGATGGATAGCTGATAACGCGAAAATAAATAGCAGGTCACCTCCATTCTTGTGGCTAAAAACATAAATGTCATGAAAGGTTAGATTATTGTATAAATATTAAAAGTCAATATCTAATTTGATGAGCGGTCAAATTAGAATATTGAAGATGATAAAACGCCTATTAGATCGGTGGTGAAGGAGCTCATTTTCAACCGATTTGTATATCAAGGATCGAATTCTCCATTGATCACATCAAAAACATCAAATCCAAACTTGGAGTGGTATGATATTATTTCTTGTTCATAAATCTTCACTATTATTTGGATACAGTTGTTTGTGTGTAAAGTTTGATATTCTAAATGCATAACATAACTAATTATATGTTTAATTTTGAAAGTAATTATGTTAAACGTATAATATTGTTAATGATATACAAATTATAATTGATTGGTATAGTAAAAAACTATCAGCTTTGTTATTTCTACACTATCTCTCACATTATTGTGAACAGTGCATAAATAATAACTTTTAATACTGAAATAAAGTTAATTAATGTATTATAAGAAATATAGTTAATAAAATGATAAAGTTGATTAATAAATGATTAGATATTAAAAATAATTGTTAATAGCAATAAAGTTGGTTAGTGATATATAAAAAGTTGATTAATAAAATGATAAAGTTAATTAATAAATAATCAGATATTAAAGATAATTTTTAGAATAAAATAAAGTTGATTAATAAAATATAAAAAATTGATTAATAAAATAAAGAAGTTGATTAATACACGCTCAAATATTAAAAATAATTTTTAGTAGTAAAACAAAATAAGTTAATGAAATATAAAATATTAGCTAATAAATTTATGAACGTGATTAATAATATAATTTTATATTGATATCCTTTAAATTAAAAAATAAAAAATATAAAAATTTAATTTAAATATTTTAAAAAAATATATTATTTTTATTATAATATTTCACTAATTATCATATTAAAGAACAATAAAATACAGTGAAATGTATAATGTGATATAAAAATATCATTTTTTTTTAAATATTTGGTGCGTCTATAGTTAAAAATACAAAATTCATATCTGAAGTAGTCTTTTTTTTTTTTTTTTATCATCTAAAGAAGTTCATTGAATGAAGGAGTACAATGCTACTCCACTCAACAAATAAGAGTAAAACACCCTACAACAAGGCAAGAAAAATCAGCAAACCCACCACTCCCATGTTTTATCAACTAAATATAGTTTTAAACTTACTTTTTCTTGAATGTTCGGCATGACTTGTTAATCTACTTAAAACATAATTAATTTGAGGATACTTAAATAAATAATTTATTTTTAATTAATATATAAGAATCTTAATGTTAAAAATTAATCTACTTTTTTACTAAAAGTTTATTTTTAAATAAAAATACAATGAATGGATAAATATAATGTGAAAAAAAATGTATCTAATATTAAACTTTTAATTTATATATATCAAATATTAAACAAATATTAACAACATATATCAAATATTAGTTTGTAAAATTTATTATTTTACATTTTAATTGATAATAATTTCATTTGAAATTTATTATACAATGTAACAAATATTAATTTCATTTTAAATTTATTATTACAATGTAAAAAAAAATTAATTTCATTTGAAATTTATGATTCCAATGTAACATATTTAATTATATCTGTTCCTCTCTTATTCTTAACTAAAAGGATTTGGTGTAGGATTTTTGAATGGATAGGAGTTGAGGGGGATTTTAGTATGGATGATTTTATGGTTTTTATTTTATTTTCGAAACATAAGATTAAGGGGAAAGAAGAAGAGGTTAACAATTGGGATGATTTAATTGGCGGTATTGTGTGAAACGTGTGGTTGATGAAGTATACTATTGTGTTCAATAGTAAAGTGTTTAATTTTTCTACCATTTCATTGTTTGTTGAGGTAAAAGGCTCTCTTTCTTAGAATTCGGTCAGGGATACATCTTCTATTCACTTCCATTTTTTAATGAAAGTTTCTTATTGAATAAAAAACTTAATATACTAAATAATAAACTTTTAATGCATCAAATAATAGAAATTACCAAATAATAAACTTTTAATGCATCAAATAATAAAAATTATCAAATAATAAACTTTTAATGTATCAAATAATAAATTTTTAATAAAAATATTAAAAAATTTATTTTTAGAATAATTTGAAACTTTTTAAATTTTGAAAACATGACATATAAGTTGACAAACATACTTAACTTATTTTCGTTGCATTAAATTTTATCTTTTTAATTTTAATTGAAGACTATGAATGATGTGGTGACCGGAATTGTGTTCTACGGGACAAGGCTATACATGCAAGAAAAGGATTCAAAATCAAACACTTCAAATTCAACAGCATTGGTATTGATGAATACAAGAAACATTGAAGGTTACCAATCCATAGATGACATGCTCAATACTAAAAAATCAAATGGTCCTTGGGGAAATAGAATTTCCTTCTTGCATGTACCAATACCAAAATTAAATGAAACAAGAATTTCAAATCCTCTAGAATTTATTCATGACACACATAATATAATCAATAGGAAAAAACAATCTTTAGCTTTGGCTCTTACAGGAACACTTTTGGACATTGAAGGAAAATTAAGAGGACAAGAGGTAATTTACATACATACTCTTTTAACTCAAGAATAGAACTGTTTGGTCTATATATAGAGATCATGTACATCTGTTTCTGTTGTAAAAAGAATTAAAAAAAAAAATCAAATTTACTTGAAAATTTGACTGAATGACGTATTTCTTAGTGTATTTATAATAAAGTTGTTTAAATAGAACATTAGAAGCCAATTGAAAAGATTGTTGTAGTTATGTGTTGTTGTTTGTATGCAGGCTGTAGCAAAACACATGAGGAAGACAGTAATAATGTCAAGTACAATTGTTACAAATTTGGTTGGACCAGTTCAATAAATGTCTTTAGCTAAACATCCTATCAAAGGCTTATACTTCACATTGGCCGGTGGTCTTGAGGTATATATTGTTGAAAATATTAAACTTGATTTTGGCCTAAATTTATTAATCGGTTTTTGGGCTTAGTTATTTTGGGCTTAAGTAGTTTTCTAAAGAATTCTTGTAATGTATGGAATCTCTAGATATTTCTTATAATTGTAATATTTTCTAAAATGGTATTTGGATCTCTAGAGTTGAGAACTCTCTAGAATTAGTGTGTCTAGAGTTCTCCTTAGATTACTATAAATAGAGATGTAATCCCACACATTTGTATCAAGCAAAAATACAAAATTCTTCTCCTCCATAAAGAATTATCCTACTTATCAAATTTATATTCAAACCTTCAATATTCCCACACACTTCTCCTTAACATAAAAGATCTTATTTTCAACAAAGTGGTATCAGAGCTTCAAAATCCACAAAACGGAGAATGGTGGTTTCCCTTTCCAAATGTCGATGCTCACAAAGAACAACTATGATAATTGGGGTATCAAGATGAAGGTGCTACTAGGAGCTCAAGATGTGTGGGATATTGTTGAGAAAGGGTTCAAGGATCAAGATGAATCCTCGCTAAGCCAAGGTGTAAGAGAGACATTGAAAGAGTCAAGAAAGAGAGACAAGAAAGCTCTCTTTCTCATTTATCAATCGGTGGATGAAGATACGTTTGAGAAGATATCCAACGCAACAACGGCCAATGAAGGATGAGACAAGCTTCAAACTTGCAACAAAGGAGTTGAGCAGGTAAAAAAGATTTGTCTTCAAACTCTTAGAGATGACTTTGAACGTTTATTTATGGAGGAGTCCGAGTAAATTTCAGATTATTTTTCTCGAGTATTGACTGTAGTCAATCAACTTATGAGAAATGGTGAAGATGTTGATGGTGTGAAAGTCATGGAGAAAATACTTCGCACTTTAAATCCAAGTTTTGACTTCATTGTTACCAACATTGAAGAAAATAAGGATCTAAAGACCATGACTATTGAGCAACTCATGGGTTCCTTACAAGCATACAAAGAAAAACAAAAGAGAAAAATTAAACAAAAGGAGGCTATGGAGCAATTACTACAACTCAACATAAAGGAAGCAAACTATACGAATTACAAGATCCAAAGAGGACGAGGTCGTGGCCAATATCGTGGATGTGGACGAGGACATGGAGGAAAAGGAAGAGGCAGTTGCAATAACTACTCCAACAACTTCAACAGTGGATAAAGAAGTTGAGATCCACAAGCAACAAGAGGTCGTGGAAGAGGAACCTCATGGTCGAGGAGCAATAAATCACAAGTCAAATGTTTCAACTGCAACAAGATTGGTCATTACGCAATCGAGTGTAGATTCTCGAAGAAGGTGGAAGAGAAAGCTAATTTTGTAGAATAAAAAGGTGGAGAAGAAGAAAATTTGCTACTCGCGTGTTAAAACGAAGTTGAAGAGAAAAGAAATAAGTGGTACTTGGACACTGGCGCAAGCAACCACATGTTTGGCGATCGAAGCATGTTCGTAGAGATCAATGAAGCCGTAACTCGTGATGCATCATTTGGAGATGACTCAAAGATACCGGTCAAAGGAAAAGGTAAAATTCTCATACGCTTGAACAATGGGAGTCATCAATTCATATCCAATGTCTATTATGTGCCTAATATGAAGAATAATATTTTGAGTTTGGGACAATTATTAGAGAAAGGCTATGACATCCACTTAAAAGAACATAGTCTTTTCTTAAGAGATTGTAGTTATAACTTGATTGCTAAGGTGTCTATGTCAAAAAATAGAATGTTCCTCTTGAACATTCAAAATGACGTAGCAAAGTGTCTCAAGGCTTGCTATATCGATTCTTCATGGCTATGGCATCTACGATTTGGGCACCTCAACTTCGATGGTCTAGAACGTTTGTCAAAGAAAGAGATGGTGTAAGGCTTTCCTAGGATCAACCATCCAGACCAACTCTGTGAAGGATGTCTAATTAGGAAGCAATTTCGAAAAAGTTTTCCAAAGGAATCAACGTCAAGAGCGATAAAGCCACTAGAGCTCATACACACGGATGTCTGTGGATCAATCAAACCCAACTCATTTGGTAAGAATAAATACTTTCTCCTCTTTATTGATTATTATTCCAGAAACATATGGGTTTATTTCTTGAAGGATAAGTAAGAAGTATTTGATAACTTTAAGAAGTTCAAAGCCCTTGTGGAGAAAGAAAGTGGTATTTCCATCAAGGCCATGAGATCTGACCGAGGAGGAGAGTTCACTTCAAATGAGTTCAACAAATATTGTGAAGACCATTGAATCCTTCGCCCACTGACTGTGCCAAGATCGCCTCAACAAAATGGAATAGCAGAGAGAAAGAATCGGACTATACTTAACATGGTACGAAGCATGCTCAAGAGCAAGAAGATGCCGAAGGAGTTTTGGGCCGAAACAGTGGCATGTGCAGTTTACTTAACAAATCGTTCCCCAACAAGAAGTGTGCATGAAAAGACACCCCAAGAAGCATGGAGTGGAAGGAAACCTGTGATCTCTCACCTCAAAGTATTTGGAAGCATTGCATATACCCATGTTCCAGATGAAAGAAGAACAAAGCTCAATGATAAAAGTAAGAAGTATGTGTTTGTGGGTTATGACTCAAGATCTAAAGGGTACAAACTTTATAACCCAAATAGTGGAAAGATCATCATAAGTCGTGATGTGGATTTTGACGAAAAAGATTATTGGGATTGGAGTTCTCAAGAAGACAAGTATGATTATCTTCCTTACTTTGAAGAAGAAGAAGAAGAAGAAGAAGAAGAAATGGAACAACCAATAATAGAGGAACATATTACACCACCTTCCTCACCGACACCAAGGTTGGATGAAACAAGTTCAAGTGAGAAGACACCACGACTAAGGAGCATTGAAAAGCTTTATGAGGTAACCGAAAACCAAAACGACATTAACCTCATTTTCCTTTTTGGTGATTGTGAGCCTCTAAGCTATCAAGAAGCGGTAGAAAACATAAAATGGAGAGACGCCATGGAAGAAGAAATCAAGTCTATCACGAAGAATGATACATGGGAACTTACTACACTTCCACAAGGACATAAAGTAATTGGAGTAAGATGGGTGTACAAGGAAAAGAAGATTGCAAAAGGAGATGTGGAGAGATACAAAGCAAGATTAGTTGAGAAAGGCTATAGTCAAAGACAAGGAATTGACTATGATGAGGTATTTGCTCATGTTGCTCGTCTTGAAACTATTAGACTGATCATTTCCTTGGCAGCCCAAAATGAATGGAAGATCTATCAAATGGATGTGAAATCAGCCTTCTTGAATGGTTTTCTCGAAGAAGAAGTTTATATCGAGCAACCATTAGGCTACGAAGTAAAAGGGCAAGAAGCAACCAATTGTTGGCTATAATGATAGCGATTGGAGTGGAGACTTGGATGATAGGAAGAGCACTACTGGTTATGTGTTCTTTATGGGAGATACTTCTTTCACTTGGATGTCAAAGAAGCAACCAATAGTCACACTATCAACTTGTGAAGCCCAGTATGTCGCACCACATCATGCGTCTGTCATGCAATTTGACTAACAAACTTGTTGAAAGAGTTAAAAATGCCACAAGAAGATCCAATGGAAATATGTGTTGATAATAAATCAGCAATTGCTTTGGCAAAGAATCCAGTCTTTCATAAAAGAAGTAAGCACATCGACACCCGTTACCACTTCATAAGAGAATGCATTAAGAAAAAAGAGGTGAAGTTGAAGTATGTAATGTCTCAAGATCAAGCTGCCGACATTTTCACCAAGCCACTAAAGTTGGAAATTTTCGTGAAGCTAAGGAGTATGCTTGGAGTCACAAATCAAGTTTAAGGGGGGATGTTAAAAATATTAAACTTGATTTAGGCCTAAATTTATTAATTACTTTTTGGACTTAGTTATTTTGGGTTTAAGTAGTTTTCTAGAGAATTCTTGTAATATATGGAATCTCTAGATATTTCTTATAATTGTAATATTTTCTAGAATGGTCTTTGGATCTCTAGAGTTGAGAACTCTCTAGAATTAGTGTGTCTAAGTTCTCCTTAGAGTACTATAAATAGAGATGTAATCCCACACATTTGTATCAAGCAAAAATACAAAGTTCTACTTCTCCATAAAGAATTATCCTACTTATCAAATTTATATTCAAACCTTCAATATTTCCACACACTTGTCCTTAACATAAACGGTCTTATTTCCAACATATATATCACAAATTACACTTTTATGGTATTGGTATATGTGTAAGTTAGCTATGTATAACAAATTAAATGGAGAATTAATTTTTGTATTGGTTTAATCGTGATAAATATCTTATAAAGTTTTATTTAGTCATAGTTTAGTCAAGATAATTTTTAACTCTTAGGTGGTAGATCACCTTTCACGTCTTTAATGGCTACATCAATGCCTAATTTTTTGGAGGTAAATTTTTTTTTTATCGTATAGTTTAATAGATATGAATCTACTAGAATAAATTTAACATCGACAATGACTACAAAATATTGTGATCGTCCCTAGTAAGCCATTTTGTTAAATATAACAATCGCAATGGTTTTAATCTGAGAATAGATAGAAGTCATTGCTTTTCCAAACATTGAAAATTGTTCTCAAAAGATATCTAAAATAATGGTTATCTACAAGGCATTGCCATTTGGTGAAAGAACTGTTCCAAAAGGCTAAAGACAATGCCTCGGTTTCGCAAGATCTAAAAACCATTCTCATATGATAAGACAACGTTTTTTTTTAGTTTTTGCAATGAGTTTCTTTTGTTTTAGTAAGATAAAATTGTTGTAGTGGTTGTTTGTATCATTGATTTGTAGACAAATACTATAGTCAGAGAGGTTTTAAATTTTCGGAAATCCTATGTAGAGTATATACCATTTAAATATGGAAAAACAAATAAGAGACTATTTTATCACGATTTAATATTTTCAAATATTTGAATATGTGCAATAATTTATCTATACGTTCTCAAAGATAACTCAAATTATAGTATCAGTGATTCACATGAAGGAGAGAGCATTAACGGAAAGTTAATCAAATAAAGGTTATGGAAAGTTTGAAATCTTATATCCTTATACTATTTAATTTTATGTGTTGTAGAGTCTTGTGATTTTAATAATAAGCTATATGGGAATGCTAAGAGTTACTCTCAAGACAGAAAGAGATTTCATAGACGAACAGAGATTGAAGACATGCATGCGAAGTGCATTTGAGATGATATTCAAAGCAAACATGGAAATTGATTTTGAAACAAATTAAATATTTTTTTGGCACCAAATCAAAATGTTTAAAATGTTGTATGTAATTTGGGATCATTGGAATTGCTTATTACGGTTTATTTTAATATTTATTGTAAGAAAGAATTTATCAAGCCTCGATTGTTTGGTTAATTGTTGTGTGTATTCATTTATGCTTCATAATTTGCTAAAGCAAAAAGCTTAATCATCTCTTATTATTTGTCTATTTTTTGCTTAGTCATCTCTTATTATTTGTTTATTATGGTTTATAATTAAAGAAAAACTAGATCATGACTCATGCAATTCGCGGTTATAAATTATTTTTATTTTATATTTTATATTTTAATTAGAATTAAAATATTTTTTAATATATATAGTAGTCAACTTATATTATAATGTTTTATTGTAAATTAAAATATATTTTATCTGAGATAAGAGTATAAAATTATTCACAAATAAATATATATGTGATATATGTATATACTTTTAAGTCATCACTTTTTTTCTCCTTCTATCTTAGTCTAATCGTCATAACTTTTCTACTTTTTCTTTCTCTCTCTAAGAGGGGTGATTTAGGATCAATTTTGATCCAAAATCACCCCTCTAATTAAATAAGTGATTTTCACATATATTTATTGTTTTTTATTGTATTTTTTTAATGATTTTGTGGGTCGTTGTTTGTTTTGATTTCCCGTATTTGTACGGTATATTTTGATTTCTTGTCTTTGTACGGGGTTTTTTTTTACTGTCTTTGTACGGTGTTGTTGTTAGTATTTTTAACAAAAATATTTATATTATCGTTTTTCTCATGGATTTGTGTGATATTAATGTCGTTCTATAGTTTTAGTGACTTTAAGTGTTTGAATCATAAACAAGGTTTTGGGATTAAATTTCATGCACTAGATGGTGATTTGGATAAAAGAGAGGTTGTTGTTTGAAAATGATTGTTTTGATAAAAGGGCATGTCAAGATTAGCTTTCATCAACCTATTCCAAATATAATCGATTAATCATGCATATGAATTAATCAATGATCGATACATTCACGTATCCTCTCAATATTTCTCATGTCTAAGCAATATTGTGAGTGTTATCATGTTAGTCATTAAATGATCTCTCAACTTAACTATTAACATGATAATCTTAAAAGCTAGATACAAGTGAATACTAACTCACAAATCTATGTCTATAGCTTGTTTATTAGTAGATTAATATCTTAGGTCAAGCTTGGAACTTACTTCTCAATAATGAACCAAACCATAAAAAGAACAATGATACAAAGATATTCAACATATATTAATCTTCAACCAAGTTCATATATAAAATGATTAAAAGAAATACATAAAGTCTAGGTTGACTACTTCTATCCTTGACACAAAAAGTGCTTAGCTACTCATGGTCATGATACCTTGATCAATGAATAAACAATGAGTGTCGATGAATATCAATCTTCAAGTCTTCTTGATTTAAGATGCAAGAGTGTTTTTTTCTCCACAAAGATAAGAGCCAATGGTGTCTATGTTATGTTGTTATGATATGTAGAACAAAATGTTTCTACCCCTAAATCACATTTTCTTCCCTCCAATAATCGGGCGACAATAAAGCATCGTCAGGATGGGATAATGAAGCTCCTCGAATTACTATTGAGAGACTAGACAAACCGGCATATTGCTACGAAGTTGATACTAATGGAGTAGAGGAAAAGCCGTGGTACCACAAAGTAAAAAGATACCTAGGTTATTATTGGTCTACAATAGAAACCGATTGCCATTATCATTCTAGAACTTGCCACAAGTGTCAGATTTATACTGACAAACTACACGTGCATCTGGTTCCTTTAAATGTATTGATTTCTCCTTTGTCGTTTGCAATATGGGGCATTAATTTGATTGGAGAGATTAAGCCTACTTCTTTGAATAACCATTGTTTCATCCTTGTCGCTATTGATTACTTCTCGAAGTGGGTAGAGGCAGACTCGTTTGCTTCCATTACCAAGAATGTCGTGGCTCGGTAAATTAAGTATAACCTTATATGTCGGTATGGCATCCCTGAAAGGATCATCACGGTAAATGGTACCAATCTTAACAACACTATGATCATGGAACTCCTCATGCAATTCAAAATTAAGCATCACAATTCTTTTCCGTATCGACAAAAGATGAATGGCACAGAGGAAACCTCCAACAAGAACATCAAAAATATCTTACAAAAGATGATGGTGACATACAAAGATTGACATGAGTTTTTACCATTTGCTCTGCATGGTTGTCGCACTTCAATATGTACATCAACTGGGGCAACCCCGTTCTCTCTAGTTTATGGTATGGAGGTTGTCTTGCCTGTTGAAGTCCAAATTCCTTCCCTAAAGATTATGAAAGATGCAAGTTTAGATGAAGACGAATTGATTCAGACTCGACTTGACCAGATAAATTTTATTGATGAAAAAAGGCTTGCGGCTGTTTGTCATGGTCAGATATATCCGAAACGCATGATCAAGGCCTTTAATAAGAAAGTCAAACATCAGGTTGGTAATAAAATGCATCATCTTACGACAAGGTGACATATGAAGGGCCATTTATGATCAAAAAGATATTTTCTAGCGGTGCTGTGATACTTACCACCATGGACGGGTAAGATTTTTTACACCCTGTGAATGCGGATATAGTTAAAACATACTACGTGTGATACAGTGAGAGAACTGACTTGAGGGTTTTGCGTTTTATCGCAAATGTTGCGGTTAGCAAGAGTCGCCACCGACTTTTCTTTTATCCAAAAGGAAAGGTGAAAAAGCACATGAAATACCTTTGAGATTGTTTCTAGAGTTCGGGGGGTAGATTATGAAAAGGGAAGGTATTAACACCCTTTTCATCCATGGTTTTCAATGGGCTCTTAGTTACTTTCTAGATCACTTGATTTTGTTTTGAAATTGTGATTTGTGTGGTTTTGAAAGTATTTTGTAAAAGAGGCCATTGTTTAGGAAATCTTTGTAATGATTCTTGTTCGTAAGAATGTATACAAAGATGTTTGTCTTTTTTGAAAATGTTTTCAATGTTTGTAAGATGTTTGGAAATGTGTGTGTTTGGTTTTGAAATAGCAAGGATAGTTGTTTTAAAATGGAGCAAGTAACTAGAAGTGATCTACCTACTCAAATGTCTTTCTTATTCATTTTCTTTTCCTTTGACATTGTTGTCTTACCATTGATTTGGTAAGTAACCCTATCTTTGGATTTAAATGGGGTAGGCATGAGTCAGCGTATAACCATGATTAACAATGTTACAAAGTATCTTATCATTTTTGAGGGACTAAGATCATTTTGTAAGGCAACTTTGAATAGCGTCACCGAGGGACTATGATCTTATATTTGTTTGTTTTACTAAGATACTTCGCATACGTAATATGGCCATTTTTTGTATAAGGCAACCAAGTGGAGTAACCTTAAGGGTGCTTGTGTGCAAGTGTGTTATTTTCATGCTTGATTTTGTCTTGGATTAGGATTTTCTATTTGATTGTTTTTATCTTGCTATACAAACCCTAATTACTAACATGTTATTTAAAAGCGATAAATTGCGTAATTTAAAGATTACTACGCTATTACAACATTTTATGGGAGGGGGGTATACAAATTATGAATGGGGATTGCAATAATATAAACCTAATTAATCTATTACAACCAAATCGAATTTGTACAAATATTTGAATAAATAATATACAATATAAATTAAATATGCAAAGATATGTATATGCAAGAAAAAGATTTTTGTTTTGTTTTTTTTTTATGTGAAAAAGAGTTTTGAACTAAACCTAATAATTTAAGAAAAGGAAATTATTTCTTGGAAATTGATTAACCCTAATTCTAATTGGGAAAAGAAAATCAAGTTCTTTAAGTATTATTTTTTTGTATTTTTGTCTTGAAAATAATAAGTGGTATGTATATATATACATACATATATATATATATATATATATATATATATATATATATATATATATATATATATATATATATATATACATACATATATATATATATATATATATATATATATATATATATATATATATATATATATATATATATATATATATATATATATATATATATATATATATATATATTTATATATAAAATATGATATGTAATAAAAATATTTTCTATGAGAAAAATAAATAAAATGAACAAAAATATAAATTTAGCATTTTTATATTTTTTATGATTTTTTATATTAAGGAAAATATATTTAATAAAATGAAATGAAAATAAAATAAAATAATAAAAATATATGGGTCAGGGGTGCTGCAAGCAAATATGCGTAGGTGGTTAGAAAAAAAACAAGGCCCATATGTTGAAGCCCACGCTGCCAAACAAACAAAAAAAAGCTGGAAAAATATGAAAAATGCAAAAGGCAGCGCCAAGGTTCGAACCCATCACCTATGATATTTACGCGCGCTGCCTTGCTACTGGGGTGGTTGTACATCTGTTAGTTCAAATGAAACTAAAAATACATAACACAAAACGCTTCATTGCCCTGTACTTCATCTTCTTCCTCTAGCCAGCCGGACCACATGTATCTCTCTCATTTCTCCATGAAAATGGAAACTCCAAACATGAAAATGATAGTACTTTTTCCCATGATTTCAACCATGTAACTCATGTAAACTAAAAGTTAAAGATCAAAGCTAATTTTACTGGTCCTAATTTTAAACCTAATTTTTACAGAAATTTCAAATCTAAAATTCTCTATACACAACGAATATATATAAAATCTATGAACATGGTTGGCTTTAGTACAAGGATATCTACATTTTATTTTCACAAATCAGGACCAAAAGATGTCTGTATGAAAAGATAAAAGTTAGAATTTTTACCTCTTTCAGTTGAGATCGTGAATGGAGTTTGAGTGACTTTTGAGAAGGCCTGAGGATCTGTTTAGCTTGCCTGGACCTCCCTGAGTGTGTTCCAATCCTTACTTTTCCTTGATGGTTCCTGAATCTCCCTACTCAAGTCAACCTGCAAGCTTGAAATGCAAAAATGGCAGATGGAGAAGGAGGAGTTACAATGAAGGGATGATGGTCTCGAACACATAGATATGATGTAGGTTAAGTGTTTAGGTGATTAGAACTTGAAACGCACGAGTGGTTTTTGACATTGCTATGCAAGATGCAAAATTGTAAGTTATGGCAAGTTTTCAGTGGCAGAGAGTTTGAGAGAAGGTTAGACCTCAAGCTTCCTCCAGATTTCTGAGTTATAGACTTTTTGCTCCATTGCTTGCTTTTGAAGAAAAGTGAGGAGACAACTCTCTATGTGCTTGTACAAGCCTGGTCTGAGTTGGTATAAGTATTAGACACATTGCTTTTGGTTTATAGGGTTTGTGTGTGCAGAAAGAACAGGTGCAAAGCTCAAGGATTTGACAAATGCAAAAGTTGTGCTTTACTAAAATGGAAATGGCAACTTTGTGCCATTTATGGAATGAAAGCTTGGACAAAGGCTCTCATGCTTGGATTAAAGCTTTATTAACTGTGTAATCATTTAATTATGGAGTTATAAACAAGTTTGAGACCTGGAAAGCAAAGATTATGCAGCCTAGGTTTGGATTTGAATTTTGGTTCATCATGAAATGGCTTGAAATCAAAGTGAGAAATTGCTAACTTCATCTCTTCGATTCTCCCTACTCAAGAATGATCTCAAGGAGTTCTTGGACATTTTGGAAAGCTTGAAATGTGATTTATAAGTCATATTTGAATTGCTTTCCAAGATTCCTCTTGTAACTAGCTGAAACATTACCATGAAGTTAGGTTAAAAACCTGCCTAAATTATGGCAAAATTTCACTAAGTTATTTTAGTTCATGAGCATGTAGTCACAAAATTATATCTTGAGATCCAAGCATATTTAGGAGAAATTGTGTGAATAAAAGTTGTATATTTCATGGAGATATACAACTTTCATGTTGAGAACTTTCTTTGAATCATCTTGTATCATGGTGAGAATTTGGCTTAAAGTTGGGAAAAATAAGAAATTTTCTATACTTAGAAAATTTCCTAAGTTAAGAAAATTTTAAATTTCAAAAAAAAATCTTTAATATTTGATTTCTTGGTGAACAATTTTCACATTTTGACATGTTTTAATGAATTGTGATCCTTGGTAATTGATTTTGACCAAAAAGTCAAAGTTTGACTTTTTAGTATATAGTTGACTTTTGATTAATTGAGTAAAAAATTCATCTGTCAATCCAATGGATTTGCAATATTTTGAACTATGTCATTAGGTCAATATGATGCAATTGAACTATTGAATCATGCTTCAAATAATTTGGTCCTTTGCTAGGTCAAAAATCAGAAATTGCCCTTTTTTAGTCAAAACCCTAATTTAGACCATTTTGACCTTTTGATGATTTGATCAAATTTCTTAAGGAATTGTGATCCAAACTTGATCAAATGATACATATGAGTCTAAAATGTTGACGTGGATAAAAAATTATGAAGTTTGACTATAAATTGGCCATGGTTGACTTTTTCCCCAATACAACTGATTTTTAGGTCAATTGTCTAATTGACTGATCAAAAATGTGATTCAAAGCTTGAAACTTGGCATGAATAATCTTGGGGGTCTATAATGTTACTTGAAAGTCATATGAAGCATTGATAGTTCAAAAATCCTTCTGCAATCCCAAACCCTAATTTTGGGTTATCAGTGCATGATGAGATGTCTTGAGCTGGTCAAACCCTAATCCAGTCTTGAGTCAAAGAGATCTTGTGAGGAAAATATTGATAAATGAGAGGGAAAATTTTGGGGTACAACAACTTCCCCTGTTCAATCTTCTTATACCTGAAGAGTTAGATTGGCGAGTTTTGCCATTCGTGACTCGAAGGTGAAAGATGATTGGACACTAGAGTGCCCATAAATTTGCACTCGATGATGTGTGGTTGAGGGAATGGGCTTAAAGATGCCATTTGGAGAGGTGATAGAATCTTGTTGGAGATGGGCTTGTAGATGCCATCCAAGAATGCTTGTTGAACTGTAATTTGTAAGCTGAAAGAATGAGTATCAGGATGGCGCCCGTGTCTAGAGCGTATCTGAACTGTATCTGGGAGATGATTTTGACTAAGTATCAGAATGGCATCCGTTTCTGGAGCGTATATGAACTGTATCTGAAAGTTGAATCTGAATGAGTATCAGAATGGCATCCGTGTCTGGAGCGTATCTGAACTGTATCTGAAAGTTGCATCTGAATGAGTATCAGAATGGCATCCGTGTCTGGAGCATATCTGAACTGTATCTGAAAGTTGCATCTGAATGAGTATCAGAATGGCATCCGTGTCTGGAGCGTATCTGGACTGTATCTAAAAATTGCATTTGAATGAGTATCAGAATGACATCAGTGTCTGGAGCGTATTTGAACTGTATCAAGATTGCATATTGTTAACGGTAGCTGTTAATCTTATCCTGAAAAGGGTAAAATGTTAGCTAAAATACAAAGTTATGTTTGCATGAAATGTATGATGCAATGTATTTACTTTATTAATGTTTATGATATATGGATACAATGTATGTGTATGTGAGCTGATTTGCCGCATTGCTGTTTGATTGAGGAAAATAAATCCCTGAATGCCGCTGAGGATATGTGAATTTTCATGTCTTGAAGTTGAAGTAATGATGAACTTTTGTTGAGAGAAGTAAAATCTGTGGTGAGGGCAATGCCATGTACTTCTTGCACAATCTTCTTGGGGAATCTGGAGAAATTGGGTGATTTCTACCGGGGATTGGTAAAATGGGAGCTTCGTTCCGCTGGGGATTTAAATGATGTACTGTAGGGGATCACTTATGGAATATCCTATAGACATTTTCCTATTCTTTCAACCTATCAGTAATTGTCTTCCTCATTTTGTTTATTTGTAAACAATAATCATGTTCAAATGCATATGTTCAACAATGAATCATTGGACGTTTTTGTAAACAAAACACAAGCGTAAAGAAAAAAACAAATAGTTTTTGCACTTTCAAAGGGATATCTTTGTATTGACTTTGAATAAACATTTTGTACAAAGGGGACAAACATTCTAGTAAGAGAATGCTGTCGTAAAACAAGAAAAATTTATACAAAGAAAGATAGCTACGTGTAATAATCCCATGGGGTTCCCATTCTGCTATAGCCTTCGTATCTCCGAGTATCTTGTCTATTTGTGCCTTGTCCTAAGATGATTGAATTGATCATAAACTCTGAGTTTTCCAGTGGAAGTCAAAGTTTGTCTGTAAAGTGATCCGACGGGACATAGTCATACGCTTTAGTTCCCTAACTTTTGCCTGGACCGCCCTTTCGGGTTTTCAGTCCACCGGGAAACCCTTTTTTGCCCAAGTCGCCCTTTCGGGTTTTCAACTTGCCAGGTGTACATATTTTTTCATTTTATCCCTAATTTTTTCCCGAACCTTTTGGTTTGCCGGGATGCCCTTGTTTTTCCTAGATATGTCAACCTAGCGGGTCCCTATTGCGTAGTATCTTTTGACTATGTCTATGTTCGCAGGGTGTGGCAGGTCGTCCCCATCCATGGTGGTCAAGATCGTTGCCCCGCCTGAGAATATGCTTTTGATTACAAATGGTCCTTCATAAGTAGGAGTCCATTTTCCCCTGGGATCACTTTGTGGAAAGATGATATGTTTGATCACTAAGTCCCCAATTTGATATACTTGGCGTCTAAATTTCTTGTTAAAAGCCTTGATTATCCTTTTTTGATATATTTGACCATGGCAAACAACAGTAAGTCTCTTTTCATCAATCAAATCCAGTTGATCAAGTCGAGTCTGGATCCAATCATCTTCATTCAACCATGCATCCTTCATAATCCTCAGGGAGGGGATCTGAACCTCAATGGGTAAGACAGTTCCATGCCGTAAACCAAAGAATATGGTGTTTCCCCGGTTAATGTGAGAGCCTTGGTACGATAACCGTGGAGAGCGAATGGTAGCATCTCATGCCAGTCTTTGTATGTGACTGTCATTTTTTGTATGATCTTCTTAATGTTTTTATTCGCAGCTTCGACAGCACCATTCATCTTTGGTCGATAGGGAGAAGAATTATGATGTTGGATCTTGAATTGCTCGTATAATGTGGTGATCATATTGTTATTGGGATTTTTACCATTGTCAGTGATGATCCTTTCCGGGATACCATACCGGCAAATAAGGTTTTGCTTGATGAAGCGGGAAATAACATTCTTGGTAACGGAAGCGAAGGAAGTTGCCTACACCCACTTTGTAAAATAGTTAATGGCCACTAGGATGAAGTGGTGTTCATTGGAAGCTGTCGGCTTGATTTTCCCAATTATATCAATTCCCCACATAGCAAAGGGCCAAGGAGCCGTCAAGACATTCAGAGGAACCGGAGGTACGTGCACCTTGTCAGCATAAATTTGACACTTATGACAGGTCTGAGAGTGTTGATAGCAATTTGCTTCCATGGTAGACCAATAATAGCCTGCCCGTAGGATTTTCTTCGCCATCGTATGCCCACTGGAGTGGGTGCCAAAAGTACCTTCATGTAATTCAGCCATGATCTTTTCAACTTCAACCTTATCCACGCACCAAAGCAAAATGGAGTCATGATTACGTTTGTACAGGATGCCACTACTAAGGAAGAATTTAGCAGAGAATCTCCTTAAGAACTTCTTATCATTGACTGAAGCTCCTTCTGGATATTCTTGAGCCTCGAGATACCTCTTGACTTCATGAAACCAAGGCTGGTCCACTACCTCTTCAGTATTAATCTCGTGACAGTGCGCTGGTTCGTCCATTCGTTCGATGGTGATATGGGGAGCCTCGTTATCCCAATTAAGTTTAAACATAAATGACATTGTGGCTAGAGCATCTGCTAGCTGATTTTCTTCTCGCGGGAAATGCTCGAAGGTAATCTTCTCAAAATGTGGTAGCAATGTCAAAACATGTTCTTTGTAAGGGATAAGGTTTGGATGCTTGGTGTCCCATTCCCCTTTGATCTAACTGATGACCAAAGTGGAATCTCCAAATACATCTAAGGACTTGATCCCCAACTCTATGGCAGCTCTGAGACCTAAGATGCATGCTTCGTATTCCGCCATGTTGTTTGTACAATTAAAGCAAAGTCTGGCGGTAAAGGGAGTGTGACACCCTTCATGAGATATGAGTACAACACCAATACCGTTACCAAGTGCATTGAATGCTCCATCAAAGAACATGGTCCATCGGGATCCTTGTTCAGGTCCGTCATATGGCCTGATTTCTTCGCAGTTGTCTAATGTCATGATGTCTTCATCCGAGAATTCAAACTTCATGGATTGATAGTCTTCTACAGCTTGGTGAGCAAGATGATCAGCTAATACACTGCCCTTTATAGCTTTATGGGTAGTATATTGTATGTCGTACTCTGTTAGGATCATATGTCATCTCGTTATTCTCCCAGAAAGAGCAGGCTTCTCGAAGATGTATTTTATCGGATCCATCTTAGATATCAACAAGGTAGTATGAGTCAGCATATACTGTCTTAGCCGGTGAGCAGCCCATACCAGAGCGCAACAAGTTTTCTCGAGCAGTGAATATCTGGTTTCACAGTGGGTAAACTTTTTGCTCAGGTAATAAATAGCGTGCTCTTTTCGGCCAGACTCGTCATGCTGCCCTAATACACACCCCCATCGAGTTTTCTAAAACAGTCAGATACATGATCAATGGTCTTCCCTCGTTTGGTGGCATCAACACAGGAGGCTCTTGTAGGTATTCTTTGATTTTGTGAAAAGAAACTTGGCACTCATCATTCCATCTAACTACTTGATCTTTCTTCAATAGTTTGAAGATTGGCTCACAAGTAGCTGTTAGGTGAGAAATGAATATGGAAATATAGTTCAAACGTCCCAAAAATCCTCTAACTTCCTTCTCAGTACGAGGAGCAGGCATCTCTTGTATTGCTTTAACTTTGGCAGGATCGGCCTCAATACCGTTGTTACTGACGACAAAGCCTAGGAGTTTACCGGACCATACTCCAAATGTGCACTTGTTTGGATTCAACCTCAACTTGTACTTCTTCAATCTCTCAAACAACTTTTGTAAGTGATCAAGATGCTCTTCTTCTGTTTGTTATCTGGTTATCATATCGTCTATGTAGACCTCTATTTCATGATGTATCATGTCATGAAATAAAGCTACCATGGCGCGTTGATAAGTTGCCCTAGCATTCTTCAGTCTGAATGGCATTACCTTGTAGCAGAATGTGCCTCACTGTGTGTCAAATGTTGTTTTCTCCATGTCCTCAGTTGCCATTTTGATTTGGTTGTAACCTGAGAATCTGTCCATGAAGGAAACCCCTTTGTGTTGTGCTGTATTTTTAACTAGGATATCAATGTGGGGGAGTGGAAAATCATCTTTAGGGCTCGCCCTATTCAAATCTCTGTAGTCCACACACATTCGTACTTTGCCGTCTTTTTTAGGCACGGGAACAATGTTGGCAACCCATTGAGGGTAGGAAGTGACAGCCAAGAATCCAATATTGAATTGCTTCATGACCTCCACTTTAATCTTTTCTGACATATCAGGTCTCATGCGGCGAACCTTTTGTTTTACTGGCAGACAATCTTCCCTTGTAGGCAGACGATGTACCACGATGTCTGTATCAAGTCCTGGCATGTCTTCATATGACCAGGCAAAAACTTCAACATAATCGTGTAACAACTGAATCAGACGCTCCTTGACACTTGGTTCCAGATTGGCACCCACCTTCACCTCTTTTTTATCATCCTTGATACCCAGGTTGATCGTATCCACAGGTTCCTCGTGAGGCTGAATGGTTCTTTCCTCTTGTTGTAGTAGTCTGGCAAGTTCCCCCGGTACTTCACAATCTTCCTCACCTTCGTCTTCGGCTTGGTAGATTAGATTTTTAGAGTCATGAAAGGCCATAGCAGTATCATTACCCATGGGATCCAGGATGGATGTGTACCTGCATTTGTGAGTGTGGGTGTGTGTAAGGGTATGGCTATCTTTAAAAGAAAATAAAATGTAAAAGAAAAACAATGAACACAAAAGTTTGTATGCGAAAAACATCCATGATTCACTGAATTTCATATGAAGATGAAATCATAACCCTTACAAATGGACCATTGTGCCTCGGGCAAGACACAAGGTTTTAAGAGTGCAAATTGTTTTTAAATATTACAGATCCAACAAAATGTAAAGATAAATTACTGAGGGATGAAAGTTATTGGGACGAAGTCTCTAGCCTCCCAATTGCGGAGTCCTCCATTGACATTCGGAAAGATCCAATCCTCCAAGTTGCAATCCTCTTCACCATCTTCTACCGCGTTGACCTCTCGGTTTCTAATCTTCAAGGGTGGCCCTCCAACACGGGCACGCCGTACAACCTTTTGAGCACTTGAAGTGAAACCTAAGCCAAACTTGTCATACTTATACGGGATATCCGGAAGTTGCCCCCAGATGGTGTATCCACCTTCCTCTACTACTGCTTTGGCGTCCTTCAGAGATGACATCCGGAGTGGAGGCCTTGTAATCTTAGAAATCTGGGACACAATCTTGGTCAGTGCTACCTCTTGGGGGACCTCTTCGAAGTGTTGAAAAGGAGTTTCAATGAACTCGCCGTCCAATTCCACATACCTGAAGGAATTGAGATGCCTAATCATGTATTCTTCCTCTCTATGGACAGTGATAATCTTTCTTTAAATCAGATATTTCAGCATCTGGTGCAATGTTGAGGTGACAAGGCCAACATTATAGATCCATGGTCGTTCTAGCAGGCAAGAGTACGAACGGAGGATGTCCATTACATAAAAGGTCGAATTGAAAGTTTGAGTCCCAACCTTTATGGGGATATCCACCTCCCCGTGTACCATCCTCTTCGAGCCATCAAATGCCCTTACTACTATGTTGCTTGGCTTTAGCGTCAGTCCTTCGCAGTCAAGTCTGTCAAGAGATTTTTTCGATAAAACATTCAAAGATGAGCCAATGTCCACCAAGACATGGGCCATAATTGTGCTTCTACATTCCACAGAGACATGTAATGCCTCGTTGTGCTTTCTTCCCCTTGGTGTCAGATCAGCATCCGGGAAGCCTAGGTCGTTATCCGCTGTCAAGCTGGCCATGCAGTCTTGAAATTGATCAGCAGACGTCTCTTGAGGCACATGGGCTGTTTTTAGGAACTTCACCAAGGCTTTCGCATGTGCCTCGGAACACAGTAGTAATGCCAACATGGAGATTTTGGAGGGAGTTTTCCCCAACTGTTCAACTATATCGTAGTCGCTCCTCTTTATAATTTTTAGGATCTCCTCCATTTCTTTCTTGGAGGTCTCGGGGATAGTCAATGATTGAGCCTTCGTTCGGACAGGCTCTACTTGAATACTTTTTCTTCGAGTTTCAGCAACAGGAGGGTTGGTAGGAATGACAACAGGGGTTGTAACGACTTCATCAATAGGAGCATTTGCAGAGATGATTACGGGTACAAAAGTAATCTTTGGAACAACCACGGGTCCAGAAACTGCCTTTGGGGGGGCAATTTATGGAGAAAAGATCCTACCGCTTCGGGTAATTTTACTAGTTCCAACAATATTGCTGATGTCGAAATCTTTTTCTTTGGAGTTTATCTCTTCGGCATCCGGCCCATCTTGTTTTATTCCATGGTAATAAATTTCCCCTCCGTAATTCCACGACACAGTTTTGTCTGATTCATATGGGACTGGCCCAGGCATTGTCATTATTAGAGGAGTTGCTTTCGGAATCGATGTAATTCTAACGGGTATTTTGGTGGAGACCCTGGAATAATTGGCGGAGATGGTAATGATTTAAATATCTTTAACATGAACAGGTGAAACAAGAGTACTTTCAAACAGAATCTCTTTGTTGTCTATCAAGCATTGAATTCCCGTTTTCAACAAAGGGCAATCAGTTAGTGAGGATAAGCAGAGGTAACAGTCTTCATTACAACCCGGGAACACACCGACATTCAACAAGTTTATCTTAATGGTTGGAAGTGGAGTCACGAGTTCATCAACTATGGTAACAAACAAATCTTATTCAATAGCATTGGCATTGTGATCATGTTTGGGCATAGGAGCAGAAATGACATTTGGCTTCTCGGGCGCATCAAACTCAATTTCTTTTGCTTATATGAGGTCTTATATTTTGTTCTTCAAGGCCCAACAGTTATTAGTATCGTGACCAGGACTTTCAGAGTGATATGTGCAACGGGCATTGGGGTGATAATGAGGGGATGTTGTGTTGGGGTTTTTTGGAGCTTCTTTCAAGGTTGCCAAATTGGATCTCAAAAGATGCGGTAATGCTTGAGACAGAGTCATGTTGATTCTGGTGAATTGCCTGACTGGCCTTTCCACCCTTGGTTTATTACTTCTTTGTTGATCAGACGTAGCCTTTGGAATCATAACAGCCCCCACCATAGGTCGGCGTTCGGCTCTCTCTCGGTTTCTTTGTGGATAAACAACAGCTACCTCTTTCTTCCCAATAAAAGGCTTCCTTACAACTGTAGAAGAAGATGAATCCTTCTGAATCTTCCCACTTTTTATGCCAGCTTCCACCCTCTCTCCGATTAATATTAGCTCAGTAAAGCATGCAAATGAACTTCCGATTAAATGGTTAAATAAAGGGTCAGATAAAGTGCCTAAGAACATGTCCACCAATTCCCTTTCAGACAAAGGGGGTTGAACTCTTCTAGCCAGATCTCTCCATTTTTGTGCGTAATCCTTGAAACCCTCATTGGAAGCCATAACCATGCTCTGAAGTTGAGTACGGGTAGGCGCCAAATTAGCATTGTATTGATATTGCTTGTAGAAACCTGCGGCAAGATCTTCCCAATTATGGACGTTGGCTCTTTCTAATTGGTAAAACCAGTCGAGTTGTGTTCCAGATAGACTATCTTGGAAAAAATGCACCCATAAGTCTTTAAAGCGGAGTGTGGTTGGATCTTTCTTACATATGATCGGAGATGCATCTTAGGGTATGACACCCCATCATATTTTGCGAACAAAGGCACTTTGAATTTCGGAGGAATCACAATCCCCGACACTAGTCCCAAATCTTCAAAGTCTAAGCCCGACACCTTTTGTATTTCCATCGCGCTCAAATGCTCTTCGAGATGTCAGTACTTATCATCAGCTGGAGGATATTGTTTCTCAGAGTAGTCTTCCTCTTCTTCCTCCTCTTCAAATTCTGACGGGACCACTGTTTCCTTTCCTTTCCCCTCTCATTCAACAGATGTTGTTGCAAAATTCAAAGTCCTTCTCGTCTGCTCATGAAATCTTCTCCCCATGTTCAAGACTCCATTTACCTTCTTTGTTTTCTTTTTCTTCTCTTCAGCTAGCAGAGTCTTCAATTCTTCTTACCCCTTGGCTAGGGTCACGAGCAACCGTTGAAACTGCATATTCTGAGCTTGGAGATCTTTCACTATTTGTTTGAGATCCATCGAAATAAACAGTGGAGAGATGAGGAAACTTGTTGCAAAAGACCTGTTTATGTTATGATGGATGATATGTGCATATGCAATATTTTCAAGGATTTCAAAGATTCAAGTTCGTTTTAGACAAAAAGAAACACACGTTATATTAATAAGATAAAGTTTGAGTACATCAATGCCCCTTGGGTAAAATAATAAAAAACTTTAAGATAAAAAAGTAGTGCGTATCCTCTTTGGTGCAATTTAGGCATTTAGAGTCCGCTCCTCATGAAGTAGCCTAGTGAGTTCCAAAACCTTCTTCTCGCTTGCGTAGAATTGGGCTTCGAAAGTATCTCGCTCTCCTTTGAGCTGTATCCAATCCCTTTGTAGGTCTTCAAGAGATGTGGGCATGTTAGGATGTAGGATAGTGTATGGAACATCTCCTTCCTTAACATGCTCAATGATTACTGGGAGAATGGAGGGGTAAGGCATCATAAGACTTTGAGCACAGGTTCGTACCCATTTGAGTTAAGGCTCAAGAGGGATGGAATTCTTGTTCCCCAAAGTCTTGCTATCCACCTTGTTTAGCATCCTCCAAGCTCGGATGAATCTCTGGCGAAGACCTTGATTGTCATTGTCGTAGTCAAATACCAAGCCTTGAATCAGCATCTCGTGCGGGCCATCCATTCGGGAATAACCGAACTTTCTTAAAGCTAAGCATGGGTTGTAGGTGATGCCTCCAATAATTCTAAGTAGAGGGACATTAGGAAATTCTCCACAACGGCCAACAATGATAACATTCTATTTGGATCGGGAGCACTAATGAATGTCTGAATGTTTGAGTGTCATTAACCTTTGTAACCACCTTAAACCTTGCTCATTCTTTAAGACTGATCGGGGAAGATGAGAAATAAACCATCTTGCCAGGAGAGGGGTGCAACACATAAGGAAACCTCTTTTCCTCATTGTGCGAGTGTGAAGAGAGTGTAGGATATCTCCAAGCAATGTAGGCACCGGGTTACGTGACATGAAGATTTTGACGGAGCTCACATCAATGAGTTGGTCAGGATTTGGAAACAAGACCATCCTGTAGATAATAAGAGCCACAATTTCCTCAAAGGCTTGCATGTCTAATGAATTCCAACAACTTTGGGCTTTCTCAAACAGGAACTTTGTTAAGAAGCCTTTGACACAACTCCTAGTTTCCCAATAAGTTGTGACATCAGATGAGTGCAAGTGTAGAGCTTGAGCAATCTCTTCAGGCTTTGGGTCTCTTTCTGTACCTTTGAAAGGTAGTTGATTGAGAATGGGAATCCTCAAGAGTTGGGAGAGTTCTTCCAAAGTAGGCACAAGTTGATAGTCGGGAAATGTGAAACAATGGTGCAAAGGATCAAAGAACTGAAAGAGCACCTTCATCATATACTCACCAGTGTTGGAGGTGACCAAGTTGAGTAGACGACCATGTCTTTCGGTGAATGGAGAGTTTTCATGGATCCTTGAAGCTAGCTCCTTAAGTTGTGGAGGAATCCTTACAAGGTTGACTTGGATAGTTTTCCTGCGAAGTGAATCCATATCCTACAAAACAAGAACAAAGATGAATCCCAAAATCCATGAAATGGTTAGTAGATGTATATGATGTTCATGATGTCCATGATGATATGTACAAGTATGCATATACAAGCAAAGCAATCAAGTTATTAGTTTAGGCTTGCATGGGGTTTGTATAGGTAAGTACCCTCTTGAAGTTTAGTTGGCTTAAACCTGTCCTAGTAATAGTAACCGGGTTCTAAGGAGCTCAATATCACTGGATTGTTTCCTTGGTCATTGTTTCAGCTCAAGCCTCTTTAATGGCGACCGAAATATCCCAAGAAACCAAACCTCAATGAGTGTAGTATCGAGTATCTACCAATATCATACTGCACCAAAGTCGGTCATCTCACTACATCCTAAAGGCCAAGTTGGTCAAGTACAAGTTCTAGAAGTTCATTAGTGCTTCATGACATCACTCAGCGGCCCCGTATTCTCTTTGATTAACTCAAAGGCTACTGGTACCCACAAATATGTCACACTAACATAGTTATTTCTTAAACCATGTTGGTATACCCCGCACAGTTTCCACAACGTATTGCTATTTACCCATAATGTATCCCAAATCTGGGTAGAGGATTCAAACCCAAACAAAGAACCATAAAGTAAAGCATACAAGTCAAACAACGTAAGGAAATAAATGTGATCTAGCCCTAAGGTAACCCCACTTTTAGAATATTCCCCAGTAGAGTCGCCAGTTCTGTGATACGGTGGGAGAACTGACTTGAGGGTTTTGCGTTTTATCGCAAATGTTGCGGTTAGCAAGAGTCGCCACCGACTTTTCTTTTATCCAAAAGGAAAGGTGAAAAATCATAGGAAAGACCTTTTAGATTGTTTCTTGAGTTCGGGGGGTAGATTATGAAAAGGGAAGGTATTAACACCCTTTTCATCCATGGTTTTCTATGGGCTCTTAGTTACTTTCTAGGTCACTTGCTTTTGTTTTGAAATTGTGCTTTGTATGGTTTTGAAAGTATTTTGTAAAAGAGGCCATTGTTTAGGAAATCTTTGTAATGATTCTCGTTCGTAAGAATGTATACAAAGATGTTTGTCTTTTTTGAAAATGTTTTCAATGTTTGTAAGATGTTTGGAAATGTGTGTGTTTGTTTTTGAAATAGCAAGGATAGTTGTTTTGAAATGGAGCAAGTAACTAGAAGTAATCTACCTACTCAAATGCCTTTCTTGTTCATTTTCTTTTCCTTTGACATTGTTGTCTTACCATTGATTTGGTAAGCAACCCTATCTTTGTATGTAAACGGGGCGGGCATGGATCATCGTATAACCATGATTAGCACTATTGCAAAGTATGTTAGCATTTTTCAGGGACTAAGATCTTTTGGTAAGGCAACTTTGAATAGCGTCATCAAGGGACTATGATCTTATATTTGTTTGTTTTACTAAGATACTTCGCATGCGTAATATGGCCATGTTTTTGTATAAGGAAACCAAGTGGAGTAACCCTAAGGGTGATTGTGTGCAAGTGTGTTATTTTCATGCTTGATTTTGTCTTGGATTAGGTTTTTCTATTTGATTGTTTTTATCTTTCCATACAAACCCTAATTACTAACATATTATGTAAAAGTGATAAATTGCGTAATTTAAATATTACTACTGTTGTACCCCAAAATTTTCCCTCCCATATCCTTCAAAGTTTGTCAAGAATCGTCTTCAAATGGTTCCAGACTTCTCAAGGGTTGCACAGTTCAAACCACCTCCTAAGCTAGTCAAAACTAGGGTTTTGGTTCCTTCAAAGAATTTGAGGTTTTCTATGGTCCAATCAAGTCTCATATGCCTATAAACATTTCCAAGCATCTACATGTCAAGTCTTAAGGCTCACAGGGTCAAATTGCACAGTCAAAAGCTTCATTTGGTTCACAATCAACTGCAGGGGTAAAATGGTCATTTGGCAGTCAAAATTCAAAAATTTTGGACAACATATTATTTTGAGCTCACAATCATCATTTTATCAAGTCTTGATCATGATTCCACAAGGATAACTCAAAAATCATCAAGATGCCAAAAGTTGTTATTTTTGGACAGTTGAAAAGTCAACTGTAACTTGACCAAGGCATAACTTTTTCATGGTTCATCAGAAAAATCCCATCCAATGCTCATTTTGAAGGGGATGACATTTCCTACAACTCATCCTCACATTCCAAGTCCAATAAATGCTCTCACAAAAAGTTATCAATTTCTACATTATAGGTCAAATTCAAAAGTCAACAAAAAGGCACTTTAAGTCAAAGACCATATCTTGAGATTGGTAAATCAAAATGACATGGGACCAAAGACATTGGTTAGAGGACTTCAAGACCTTTACAAAATGTCCAATAACATGTTCATAGGATCAAAATTGAGCAAGATATGCATTGGAGAAGTAGGGAAAGTTTTGGGAATTTGCAAAAGTCAACTTTGCCCAAAACACCCCATTTTTGCTAATGGGCCTCAAATTTCTTCTTGAAACCTTATCCAAGGCTTATGCACGACCCATTGAGATTAAATTGAATTATTTTATTATTTTTATTTAATTAATTGGATTTTTAATTGATTATTAATTCATTTAATTCATTTAAATGTAGGAAAATATCAAGATATGTTTTTCTCAATCTTTTGTGAAGCAAATAAACTCAGGGCAAGCTGGAAATTTTGTGTACACATCAAGGGGAAAAAAATCACCCAATTTGGCAAGGTTTTCAATCAAAAAAGAGGTAAAAAGATTTGATTGGCAATCAAATATTGAAACCATAATGCAATGGATCTTTGGGCCAGAAGTTAACCTAATTCCCTTCCCATATATGCAAGTAACCTAACCCTATTCATAAACACGTGAGATTGCTGCAAGAAACACCATGACCAATTCCAAAAAATATCAAAGAAACTCAAAACTTTTTTCTCACTCCTAGGCCAATTCAAGGGCTTTTATGGATTCAAAGACATTGCTGGGAGTTTCCTGAATGATTTGCAATCGAAATCAAGCCTTAACACTCAAAGAATCACCCATAACAGTCATACGGTTTGATATTTTTATTCAAAATCGTAACATCCAATTCATGAGCATTTAACGTAATTTTTTGTTTGTTTTGTGTTGTTAGCAATCATAGGAAGCTTTTGGCATGAGTCAATTGGATTAAGATGTCTTAAATCAGAAGTTGCCATGAACACGTTCTAGGGTTTCCAAGCTCTGAATTTAGGGGTTTGCTCTATAGGAAAAATTGGACCTTCTTACGCATATGGTTTAATTCGTCAAGGCCAGACGAATCAACCCCAACCCTCGCGCCCTATTTATATAGCTTGTATATCTAGTCGCTATTTTTGGTCATGCTAAGTTGTGGGGGTTAAAAACCCCCGCTATTTGATTTTATTTACAGGAAAAAAGGAAGAAGATGATGGAAGTGTTTACACATGGTTGGGCAGTTCAAATAGCGCGCGCGATTTTTCTCTTTCCAGCATAATTGTTATGTTTTAAATATTATATTTATTACATATCATAATAACAAACGCAGCGCAATGGCCTAGTGGAAGATGATGTGTCTGGTAATCATTGGGACCTGGGTTCGATTCCCAGGTCCCCCAAACCTTTGTTCATATTTTTTCTAATGTACTCTCATGCAGCGCTTTAGGAGGTGTCCATCATGCACCTTGCTCATCCAGACGCCAAGTGTCTTCAAGCACAAATCCAGTGGTCAAAATTGGATGATCATGGTATGCTCAGATCAATGCACGTACAGATAATCCCCAGAAGTCAAACGTGGCCTGATTCTTAATGGGCTCAGATTGCTAATTCACCTCCAATGGGTCCATCAACCCCCCTGGTTCTTTCACAGTTTTCCTTTTATTTTCTTTTTACTAATTTTTATTAACTCTTATTAATTATTATTATTAATTCATAAATTAATTATTTTTCATATTAAATTCAGAAACTTAAAATATTGTTTATTTTTATTATTTATTATTTTCATTATTAATAATTATTATTTTGTAAATAAATACTAACCAAATTGACTTTGTTTTAATTAGGTAATTTTGACTATTTTTATAATAAATAAAACCAATTTAGAATTAGGGTTTTTCTTTTGAATTTCAATTTCTTTTATTTTATTTTTATTAAAACATAAAAAATACAAAAAAAAAATTTATTTTAATTAAATAATTAACTAGAATAAGGTTTAATATTAATTAAATGCAAAGGACAAAACTCATGTTTCCTCAAAAGGGTCAAAACCCTAAGATGTTCCCGATTCAATTCCTTTCGCGCTTTAATTCTCCTTTTGATTATATTGATGTAACTGTTTCCAAGGATGTAATAGTTAATTAGGCTTTTACCGCTTTATTTAATTTCTCGCAATTTATATTTTCCAAAACGGGTTATGTTTCTGGCGATGTATAGACCCGCGCCTTGTAATAGCGTAGATTCAACTTTCCGCAATTTATTTTCCGCACTCTTAACTGTTAAAAATGCATGAAAGACTTGTATAAAAAATAAAATCAATCCGTAGATCACAAATAACATGTACAAGATAACATAACTGAAAATTGACACATTTGCACATGTCACTCCTAGGGTACGCCTCACTCAGTTGCCTCGGAAAACAATGGTCATGTCCCTCGAACGTAGGGATACCTTAGCAAAAGACCCTCAATCTAAAAGTCATCATAAAGATCATGGTCCCTTACTGTCCCTCGAGTTGCCTACAAGAAATGATCTAGTCCCTCGAGTTGCCTTCGAATATATGATGACGGTCCCTTCGAAATGCTAAGGTATCTTTACATGTTGCCTTCGATGACCATAATATCCCGATAATCGAATTGACCCGACAAACTCCAACGACGTTGCTACCTACTTCTCAATAGTGGGATAGTACTGTCTAAAAGGACTCTTACACAGCTTAATTCCTTAGGGTAGGTAGATTTATCCTGGGTGCTTGCTCTTTTCAAACCAAAACAAAAATACTTTTCGCACCTATACTTTCAAAATGTTTTCAAACAAATACTTCATACACTCTTGAGGACTGATACAAGAGTTACTTAGAAGTTTTCGAAACTAAACTTTTTCAAAACCCACAAACACTTGAAAAGCAAACAATTTTTGAAAACATAGTGAGCAAGTACCTAAGAGCCCATGGATAACCATGGATAGAAAGGATGCTAACACCTTCCCTTTCTATAAATCTACCTCCCGAACCGAGAAACATTCTCGAAAAGAAATTTTGCTGTGCTTTTGTCCTTTCCTTGTTGGAGAACATAAAAGACGGTGGCGACTCTTGCTTACCGCGATATTTCATGAAACCAGCTTTAAAAACAGTCAGTTCTATTTCCACCGATCACAGAACTGGAGACTCTGCTGGGGATGCTTGATAAGTGAGGTGTACCTTAGGATTAGACCACTCTTGTTTTCAATTGCTTGCTTTGTTTGCTTTAATATTGTGGGCTTTGTCTTGGAGTTTCATAGATCCTAACCCGGATCTGGGGCACCCTGTTTAGGTAGCAACAAACTGTGAGGGAACTGTGTGGGGTATACCAACACGGTTGAAGTAGTTGCTACGTTGATGTGGCACTTTGGTGAGTACCGATAACCCTTGAGTCAAGTCAAGGAGAGTACAGGGCCGCCGCGTGGTGTTGTGAAGCATCAACTGACCTTAGAACCTTACTTGACCATCCTGGCCTCTTTAGGGGTAGTGAGATGACCGACTTTGGTGCAGTCTGAAGTTGGTAGATACTCGATACTACACTCATTGAGGGTTGTTTTCTTGGAATATTTTGGTCGCCAGTTAAGTGGCTAAATCAAAACAATGAACACAGAAAACAACCCAATGATATTGAGCTCCTTAGAACCCGGTTACTTTTGATAGGACAGGTTTTGAGCCAACCAACTTCAAGAGGGTAGTACCTAAACTTCATGCTGGCCTAAACGCTAAGGGCTGTCTTGTGTGACTTGTGTGCCTTCAAACTTGAACTACTTGCATACTTGTTATCTGACAACATGAGTTCGTGCAGGTTTTGTTTACAGTCCTTAATCTGGGCTTATAACAGGGTTACTTACATCACTCCATGCATAGCATAACATCATACCATTGCATACATCCTGCATAAGGACTAATCCATTTCAAGGATCTCAAGGGTTTTTGATGCAGGTCATGATGAACCAAATGTCTAGCAAGGGGCAAAGGGGATTTATTTTCCTCTAGCCAAGGTTGTCTAGAGATCTAAACACGATAACTAGAGTCAGAGGCTATGACCCACTTGATATGGTGAGCTTTGACTCATGAAGAAGGTTCCTCTAGCCAAGGTTGTTTGGAGATCAAAACATGATAACTCGAGTCAGGGGCTATGACCCACTCGATATGGTGAGCCTTGACTCTTGAAGAAGGACTCTCAACAACATGAAGTTCCTTCAATCAAGCAACCAGATTCAAATTCTAACAAATTTTCTTGTTTACCCCGCGAGATCCTTGAAAACATTGCATGCATACATACATATCATTGCATTACAGGTACCCTTGGTACAGGTCACTTACCTTCTTTGCTGTTTATTTCAGCAATGGCTCTCCAACAAGACAACCACGATCTTCATACTCAAGAGACTCAGTTCAGGGAAATCTTCCTAAACCTATCCAAGGGGCAGGAAGAGTTAAGAACACTCCTCATGGGGAATTTGGTCAAGAAAAGTCCTGAAGACAATAAGGACGAACGGCTGAAACATCTGCAAGCTGAGGTAGATGCAATGAGAACCCAGATGCTGGGGCAAATGGCTCTTATCCAAGGCTTAGCTCGGGAGCAAGAAGAGTTGAGAACTAGATCAACCAGCTTCATCAAGACAGATACAATAGTATGAAGTGAATAGTCAAGGATGAGGATCAAGTCATTAATCAACTTCGGAGAAGTAAAAGGTTTGGTTTAATGAAGAATAGACCTCTTCAAGTTGCTGCTACCTCACAGGTCTAACAACAACCTCGCCAAGAACAACGGGTTGATCAGAGTAAGCCAAACAGGCCCAGGAGGCAATTTACCAAGCTCAACGTGTCACTGTCTCAAGCTTTACAATGCCTGTTGAGATTGAATCTGGTGACGTTAAGGGACCCTCCTAAGGATCCCAACACAGCCTCCCCAAGGAACAACCCTGATGAAAGGTGTGCATACCACTCTGACAGTCCAGGATATGACACCGACGACTGTTGGGCTCTGAAGAACAAGATCCAAGACCTGATTGATGAAGGAGCATTGGAATTCACCCAAGATGGGTCAGGCTGAGTTCTTCTACCATCCCTCCAAGGTTCACCATTTGAAGTGACAAGTACTGAGACGAGAAGACTTTTCTTCATTAGAATTTTCAATTTGTAATTTTCTTTTGATTGTTCGAACATTTATTCATGTCAAACTTTATTACTTTATCAATGCATTGCATATGTCTGTTTTGAATCAATCCATTCGTATTCACTATATTCAAATTGCTTTCATTTTTTGTGATGTTCAACTCTCGATTAAAAAATTCTAAGCCTTTTGAGGAAGGATGACGAAAACGATACCACGATCTTTACAGTATGCTTTTGAATAGACCCCGCTGATGAGGTACAGGCATTGTTTCAAATCCTAAACAGTGGAGTTATAAGGAAGATAATCCCTAGTCAACCCCTTTGAGCCAAAGAAGTTGGAGTTTTTTTCTTTAAAACCCTTAATTATAACCTGGGGCAGGGTAGTTTTCTCAGTTTAATCCAGGTGCACAATGAATGGCATCAAAGAAGTCCTTCCGAAACAAAAGACGGTGATAGTTCCCTATAATCGTCAGGACAGGCAGTCATTATCTCTCAAAATAAAAGCCCAATAAGTCAAAACCTATGAAGGAGACTTATAAAACTAGGGCATCCCGCTGACTGTAATCACAAAAGAAACAGTTCAGGCAAAAAGACAGGGATAATAAAATCAAAAAGAAAGAGATCCTACAAACTCTCAACAAAATGACTTCCTGTTCAAAATAAATTGTCAATATCCGAACCATCACCGGAATATCATAGCAAAGACTCAAACAAGGTCTAACGCACGATTAGCTGAGTTTAGGATCGAAGAACATCACGAAGAACGGGTGGGTACAAAGAAATTTGAGCCTTTATCCTTTGTTTCTAAAAACCGTGAACCAGGCTACGTTATAACCCTTAAAAGTCCTAGCTGAAGAATGGGTTAGTTCAAAAGCATATTGTTACGAAAGGTATCCTGACTCCTTAAGGCTTGCGGTAAAATAACGAGTTGGCATCACAGTTTACAAAAAATTCACTTGTTTTTATGAAAAAAATTGCATTTTCAAAAACGTCAAGACAGACATAAGCTTTGCATTTTTAATATAACATTGTTTGCATATTATTATTTGTTCGAACATCAGAGAAATTCGCACGAAGAATATCTAGTGAATAAAAATTTTCTCAACAAAAGAGTCATCTCCAGTGGAAGAAACACTTCCAATCAAGGGGCACGGCATGATCATTATCTATCATCTGGGGCAGTCCAGTCAAAATTCAGGGAATCTCTCAAGATGCCAAATAGCCAGGGGAAAATCTCCACCTAAGTCACTTGGGGCATTGGACATGAATTCCAGCAACGAATCTTGCACGATCAAATATCTTCTGGTAGTATGGCGACACAACACAAACTGACAGGGGCACCTCCCTACATTCTGAGAACGTGGACATAGTCAAAAAAAAAATATTGCGCATAATCAAAGACCCGCTAGGTTGACACACCTAGGAAAAAGTAAGGGCTTCCCGGCAAACCAAAAGGGTTCGGGCAAATATAAGGGATGAAATTGAAAAATCTGTACACCCGGCAAGTCGAAAACCTGAAAAGGCGGCTTGGGCAAAAATGGGTATCCCGGTGGACTGAAAACCCGAAAGGGCAGGCCAGGCAAAAATTAGGGATCAAAGCGTACGACTATGTCCCGTCACCTTGTCACTTACCTACCGGAAGAAGATTTGTCAATCCACAGTTATCAAGTTCCTCCACATGTATCTTCTCCCCACGGCAACGAGGGCAATAAGAATTGTTCAAACTGCACGAGCTGCTCTGTCCTCCAAGGTGCCAAGGTAAGTTCAGCTGAAGAATGTAATCAAGATACCTTCACTCCTCACAGAGCAAAACAAGTTGCAGCAATACTCTCCTCCGAGCAGAGTTGATCACCATTAGCCAAAAAGGCACAATATCCCTAGCAAGTCAGCAATACTCTCCCCAAGCAGAGTTAGTCTACTGTCAGCCTTAAGGAAGTTGGGTATTCCCAGAAGATCTCAACATTCTCCAGCGGAGTATACAGATATTCCTCTGCAAGCATCCCCGGCAGTCTTAATATAAGATTGTTCCCCGGTGGAATACCAGACACCCCAGTGGAGCCATTCCCCAGTGCAGTCCAAAAGTTTCCCCAGGAGAATCGAATCATCCTCCCCAGTAGATCTTGGAAGCTTATCCCCAGTAGATCCTGGAAGCTTATCCCCAATAGAGTCTGGAAGCTGGTCCCTTGCAGAGTGCAAAAATATCTCTCCCGGCCATATTCAGAAGGTTATTCCCCACCAGAGCCTATAATTGGGTTATCCTCAGCTAATTACAACGGAAAGATCGTCCTCGGCGAAATTCTTCCTATCCCCACCGGAGTTCATCAAATTCTCCAACAAAGCTTATCAACGGTATCCTCAGCGGAGTTATCATCAAAACCTCAGCGAAGTATCTCTTCCCACAGAGTAATTCCCCGCAGAATAATCTCTTCACCAGTTTATTCCCCAACGGAGTCATCTTCTCCTACCGGTTCATTCTTGCAATCTTCATCCCCAGCGGAAACGAAGAATTATCTTCAACATCAGCCCAGGATTTAGCTCCCGGCATTCGTCAAGGATTTATTTTCCTAGACGAAAATACATTCATAAACATCACATTGTCATACATCATGATACATGCATACACGCATCATATCACCCCAATCTCATTTATTTTGAGAACATCATGATATCACGCATCTCATACGTCATGACATTGCATACAACTAACTCGTTACTTTTTCAGGAAAGAACGATCAACAGATAAAAGTCATTACCTTTTGGGGTAGAAGTCTCTCAGATTCCTTCATCATCCTGTTGAGGTAGTAATCGTCCAAGATTCTCTCATCACCCTGCTGAGGTAGAAATCGCCCAAGGTTCTCTCATCGTCCCGTTGAGGTAGTAATCGTCCAAGGTTCTCTCATCGTTCTATTGAGGTAGTAATCGTCCAAGGTTCTCTCATCGTCCCGTTGAGGTTGTAATCATCCAAGGTTCTCTCATCGTTCCGTTGAGGTAGTAATCGTCCAAGGTTCTCTCATCGTCCCATTGAGGTAGTAATCATCCAAGGTTCTCTCATCGTTCCGTTGAGGTAGTAATCGTCCAAGATTCTCTCATCGTCCCGTTGAGGTAGTAATCGTCCAAGGTTCTCTCATCGTCTCGTTGAGGTAGTAATCATCCAAGGTTCTCTCATCGTCCCGTTGAGGTAGCAATCGTCCCAGGTTCTCTCACCATCCCGTTGAGGTAGTAATCATCCATGGTTCTCTCATTGTTCCGTTGAGGTAGTAATCGTCCAAGGTTCACTCATCGTCCCGTTGAGGTAGTAATCATCCAAGGTTCTCTCATCGTTCCGTTGAGGTAGTAATCGTCCAAGGTTCTCTCATCATCCCGTTGAGGTAGTAATCATCCAAGGTTCTCTCATTGTTCCGTTGAGGTAGTAATCGTCCAAGATTCTCTCATCATCCCGTTGAGGTAGTAATCGTCCAAGGTTCTCTCATCGTCCCGTTAAGGTAGTAATCATCCAAGGTTCTCTCATCGTCCCGTTAAGGTAGAAATCGTCCAAGGTTCTCTCATCGTCCCGTTGAGGTAGTAATTATCTAAGGTTCTCTCATCATCTCGTTGAGGTAGTAATCGTCCAAGGTTCTCTCATCGTTCCGTTGAGGTAGTAATCATCCAAGGTTCTCTCATCGTCCCGTGGAGGTAGTAATCGTCCAAGGTTCTCTCATCGTCCTGCTGAGGTAGTAATCGTCCCTGATTCCTTCATCGTCCTGCTGAGGTAGCAATCATCTCAGATTCCTTCATCACATCATTATCAACAAAAACCTTTTTGAAGTTCCGGATTCGATTCCTGTATCTAGGCAGGGCACGTCTGTGAGTGATTGTTTGTAGATTCGATACATGTATCCAGCCAGGGCACGTCTGTAAGCAACCTTTTGAAGTTCCGGATTCGATTCCTGTATCTAGCCAGGTGTTGGCTGAAGATTTTGATGATATTATTAGAAGCAAAGTAAATGGGACGTTTCGATTGAAATGAAACAAAACGTCATATTTCGAAATAGCAGAAGCAGTGTTTCGAATGGGCATATCAAAGCTTGGAGCTTCGAGTAACAATTATGAGAATATATCCAAAGGAGTCTCGAAATGATAACAAGGATGTGTCTAAGAAATGTGTTCGAAGAAAAGAAGTTCCAAAACATTTGAAATTCAAATGTTAGCGGGATGTTCGAAATTTGAAATATATGCGCTGGAGCATTCGAAGACGCGTGGAAGCAAGAGAGAGGCATTGCTCTGCATGTTTTGAACGTGGCAGAATTTTATAGCAAGACCGTTATGGTCGAAGTAGTATAAATAGAAGTCTTAGCGTTAGGATTTCGTGTGTCATATCTATTGTACTAAAAACTCAGTAAACATTCAAATTACCACATGGCTAAGGAAACGAATGCAAGAGCAATGTACGTATGATAACACCACATGTTTATGATTTAATGAAAACTCTTTACCATTTCCAGTACTTTCCTTTACCTTTATGTCAATACCATTTACAAGTTTTTGCATCTAAAGTCTTTTTATTCGAAATCTTTTCACTGATGCCTTACATTTGAATGCTTTCTTTCCATTTCAAATACTTTACATTTCATAAACTGTTATACATTTCATGCCTTTATCTTCAAGTTTTTATCCTTTGAACACCTTTTCCACTTAAAGCCATTTTACAGTTTTCTTGCATTAAACGCTTTCTTCATATTTCGAATCTTTTTACATTAACTGTTTTTTACGTTTCGAAGTCATTTACTTGTCTTTTATGTAGTTTTTATATGTCTTTACAATTGACCTTTATTCATGCAATTTAGTTTCGCGTACATTTATTTTGACTACACCTTTAGATCCTTAATAGAGAAATCGAAATAAGTTAAACACCTACACAACCTTCTAAATACCAGCTATGAATACCAGTTCGATCATGAGAGTTACCCTAATGACCAACACGTCCTAGGATCAATCTAGTCGATCCTGCGAGTTACCAGAGAAATTGAATAACAGTCAGTAAGTTTATTCGATAGTTTGGAGGACTAGCGGTTGTTTACCAGAAATCACTATAAACAAATTGGCACACCCAATGGGACCAATCGTTGGACATTACAGAATTTAGAACAGAAATAAAGATTGTTGTGACGTAACCATTATAAAAACGTTTGAACCTAAGAAGTTTGTTGTTTTATGAACCTGAGAAGTGGTAAAATAACCAACAACAACCAACCCTTATCCAGAAGAAAACGTTTGAACAAGATGTCCTATTCTGACAATCAACAAGGGGAACAAAATGCCCCACATACAACAGGCACTAATGTGTCCGCTTCGGTGGGAACGTCTAATGTGATCCCTTCGAATGCACAGTCTGTTGCATCCTCCACCAGTAATATAGCCACTAATGGAGTAAGTGGCATATCAACTAATAGTTCGATCTTAGGGAATACTGGAACCATGGGTTATCCTGGGGGATTCGTTCCATCATCAGGGACACAAACCCATTTCGCCACCCCACTAACTAGACCACCCGGTTTCGATGCTAAAAGAACCAGAAATTCCTCTTATGGAATGCCAACATCTTTTATGGCAGGTTTACACAATTCCACATCGAATTCATCACCACAATTAGGGTCTGGGTCTGGGGCGAATCAGTTTATGACAAATAACCAAGGGTCAGTGGGTTATAGCACAATGCCTATTTTAACCACAGAAAACCAGTTGGCTTTTAGGCAATTGATGGATGACAGTAACCATAATATGATAGGGGTATTAGCACAAACTATGCGGGAAATATTTGCCCCAATAGTATAAAATGTGATTGTGCCAAACAGAGAAAATGCAGATAACATGAGTCGAATAGCAGATTTCTTTGCTCCCCCAGAGAGGCGTAGGCAGAATCAGGCGGGAGTTCGAGAAAACATACCTATTATGGAACAAGTTGCTAACGACCAAACCTATAGACCACCTAGAGAAGAAGTTAACTTGGGGGCAAGGGCACAAAGGCTAGAAGCCCCAATGATCCCAGGCCCACAAAGAGAAATTTTGGAACCAGGGGCAAGGGTCGAAAGGCTGGAAGTCCCAGAGTTTCGAGAAGAACAACCTAGGGCGGTTGTCATGGTGGGTCGAAATCAAGATGTTGATGCAGTCGTTCATAGAATGCGAAACGATAACATCTTGGCAGAAAACAATTTAACCACTATGATAGAGAGAGTCATGGCCCAGAATGGCCTTAACACAGGAATTCGAAGGCCAAATTATGCTTCTCCTATATCAGATTACATAATGCATACTGATTTACCAAGGGGATAAAAAGTCCCTAAGTTTACAAAGTTCGCTGGGGATACCAATGAGTCAACAGTCGAGCATATAGCCAGATATCTAACCGAAGCAGGAGATATAGCCAATAATGAAGACCTCAGGATCAAATATTTCCCAAGTTCCCTGACAAAAAACGCCTTCACATGGTTCACCACTTTGCCTCCTGGGTCCATTGATACTTGGGCTCTTTTGGAGAGATTATTCCATGAGCAGTTTTACATGGGACAGTAAAAAATAAGCTTGAAGGAATTAGCCAGTATCAAGAGAAAGTTCACTGAACCCATAGATGATTATCTGAATAGGTTCAGGCTTTTGAAATCCAGATGTTACACAGTGGTGCCTGAACATGAGTTAGTCGAAATGGCCGCTGGTGGCTTGGATTACTCTATTCGAAAGAAACTAGACACGCAATATTTGAGGGACATGGCTCAGTTAGCCGACAGGGTTCGACAGGTCGAAAGGCTAAAGGCCGAAAAGGCCAGAGTCGTTAAAAATAGCAAGAAGGAAAGGATCTCCTATGTTGGAACTGAGGAAGCAGAAGATTATCCTGAATTCGAATTCGAAGAGGTCGAAATCGACCTCGCTGAATTAAAACAGGCACCACCTTACTCCTGCAAATTATTAGTCCCCACAAAAAGGAAAGAGATTGTTGAAAATGAGAAAAGTGACAAATTCCCAAAGAAGGTTTATACCTTCGATGTCACTAAATGTGACGAGATTTTTGATTTACTTGTCAAAGATGGCCAACTCATTGTGCCATCAAATGTCAAAATACCTCCTTTAGATCAAAGAAAGAAAAGAGGATTTTGCAAATATCATAGTTTCCTAGGCCACAAGACCTCACAGTGTTTTCTTTTCAGGGACCTAATTCAGAATGCAATTAAAGATGGCAGACTGAAGTTTGCTGATAAAGCAAAAATGAAAGTGGACGAAGATCCCTTGGACGTCGCAGACACCAACTACTCCGAGCCTGCATGCATTGGAGAGATTAACATGGTGGAAGCTGACCATAGTGATGCCCCAATAGGAGCAAAAGGTACTGAAAACGAAAGCTGGGTGATAGTCGAAGTCGATAAGGAGGTCACTGAAGACGTCCAGAAGCAACCAGAGACTTCGATTGAAGCAGCACCTTTGGCTGTTGCAAAAGAGATCCAGGCTACTGAAGGCCAGGAAAATCAAAACCAAGAGTTGACACAGGTCACTGAAGGCCTGAGGCTGGAATTGGAGAAAGTCCAAATCACGAAGCCAACTTCCCCTCAGAAAGAAATATGGGACACTTTAGGGGAACCCAGTGGAAAATTTGACTATTTGGTCAAATATTCTGCCCCAGAGAGTTCAAAAGTCCACATTGAAGATATAAAACCCACAGGATGGGGAGATGATGAAGCTAAGGGGGAGGATGTTGAGGTAAACATGGTGGATATGGAGAGACCTCGCTCTGAGATGGAGGAGGTAGAAAGATACTTAGAAAAAGAAAAGTATAAAATGGAGGATAATCATGCTGGAGATGCTAGTCTCAAGGATTACCTCATGACGTGCCACAAGGGAGATACAGGAATGATACTGTGCCCTAGGTGCAGCATCCTCTGCAATCAGAGAATCGCTGCGAACTTCGAGAGGGTACAAAGGGCTCGAACTAGCAATAATTGGCGCCAGGATAACCAGCTATTCAAGTGTTATCCTAAGGCTGGAGAAAGTTTTCTGGAATTTGTGTTTCGCTGCTACAAAGGGGCAACCAAGTGCTTGATATGCCCAAGGTGTTATGCTGTGTATGATCAAAGCATGGCCAGAGCCTTCGAAACGATTCCCTTCGCCCCTTGCTGGAACCATCAAGAAACTTTTCAGATGGGCCCACGTTTCGATAGCAAATACAAACAACGAAGGCCTGCTAGTCCTCATCCCAAGGGTGGTCGAAGAGTGACGTTCAAACTCCCTACTGAAGTGCCAACCGACAAATGGCTACAAGTCAGAAATGACAAAGGCAAAGACAGATGGAGAAACACTGAACGAAACGCACGCCATGCTATGACATATAGAAGGAAATTCAACATAGCAAAGAGGGAAGAGGTAAGATTAGAGAACTATAAAGGAAGGAACCCCATGTCGAGATCCCAGTGGCGAAGGCAACAGAGGATTCGAAAGGCTGAGAGGGAAGCTGTGGCAAATAAAGGGGCAACTTCAACAAAGAACCAAGGTGAATCTAGCACCAACAAACCCTCACCAAAAAATCAAACTGAAGACAAACCCCCAGTTAATAGGAGGCTTTTCTCTGAAGTACAACTAGATAAACCAAAGGAATACACTCCAGGCCGAGAAGAAGACGAAGATATGATAACGGATAACTTCGAATCGAAGGGGGAGTCTTCGTTCAACCAAAATTGCAACGTGGTATCTGTGCTTCCCTGTGAATTTGGACAGGAAACTGAAATTGATGAATATGAGGAAGAAGATACCATAGATTTGATGAAGCATAGGCCTGTGTGCTACTATGTGATGGACAATGGGGCTGTCGAGGAGCAAAATGCGTTCTTCGAACATCCAGAACCAGCTATGAAGAACCATCTTAAGCCACTATTTATTCGGGCAAGAGTTGGTGCCCATGGCGTGAATAAGGTTCTAGTGGATGGGGGTGCTGCAGTCAATTTGATACCCCACTTCATGCTGAAAAGATTAGAAATACGCGAAGGAGACATCAAGCCCCACAATATGGTTCTATCCAATTATGAAGGGAAAGTGGGCAAAACACTGGGAGTGGTTCAGTTGGACTTGACAATAGGCTCAAGCTGTAGGCCCACCATGTTCATGGTGATCGAAGCTAAGGCCAACTACAACTTATTGCTGGGAAGGGAGTGGATCCATGGCGTAGGGGCAGTTCCTTCGTCAATGCATTAGCGATTAGTTCTATGGAGAGAAGATGGGATCATGGAAAACATTGAAGCAGACCAGAGTTACTTCATGTCAACAGTCAATTTAGTTGACAAGAGGGATTATGACAAACATCTGGCAAAGATTGCTCCGTGTGTCCCAAATGATGAAATCAATGAAACCAGAAACACCCACTACTACATGACCCTTCGCCATGATGGACTATACTGGGATAGAAGAATAATCAGTGAAGAAGGGGGAGTCAAAAGTACTATACAAAGACGGCCAGCAGGCTGGGACTTCGACAACCTTATCCATGACTGAGTCCACCTTTTTTGAAAGAATTTAGGCCTATATGGCTGAGAATGAATCAAAGGCGACCTTAGAGGCTGAAATAAATAAATTAGCTGTGAAGATGAACGAAATAAGTGGGGATGGCTCGAAATGCTCACCCTTTAAAGAACTTGAGAGAGATCAAAGGCTGGACGCCATCTATGATAAAGAGCCCTTAGGCTTCGAAAGGGATCCCATAGACTTAGGTGCCAAAATGTTGGTGCAGGATCCACTCGAAGAAGTCAACTTAGGGGATGAAAACACAAAAAGAATCACTTACATAAGTGCAAAACTTAACCCAGGCCTCAAGCAGGAAGTAATCGAGGTCCTCAAGGAAAATAAAGATTGCTTCGCATGGGATTATGACGAAATGCCTGGTTTAAAGAGGGAGTTAGTCGAACACAAACTGCCAATCAAAGATGGCAAGAAGCCCATCAAACAAACTCCCAGAAGATTCGCACCAGCGGTTCTCACAAAGATTAAAGCTGAGATCGAAAGGTTGCTGCGTTGCAAATTCATCAGAACCACAAGGTACGTCGAATGGTTAGCAAATATAGTACCTGTTATTAAGAAAAATGGTTCTTTAAGAATTTGCATAGATTTTAGGGATTTAAACACTGCAACCCCATGCCTGTGGCAGAAATGCTAGTAGACTCTGCTGCAGGGTTCGAATACTTGAGTGTGTTAGATGGATACTCTGGGTATAATCAGATTTTTATTGCTGAAGAAGATGTTGCCAAGACAGCATTCCGTTGCCCAGGAGCCTTAGGAACCTACGAATGGGTGGTGATGCCTTTTGGTTTAAAGAACGCTGAGGCAACTTATCAAAGGGAAATGAATTCGATTTTTCATGATTTCATTGAAACCTTTATGCAGGTGTACATTGATGATATAGTCATCAAATCTATATCTGCAAAAACACATTTGCATCATCTGAGCCAATCATTCGAACGAATGAGAAAACATGGCTTAAAGATGAATCCCCTTAAATGTGCATTTTTTGTGCAGGCTGGAGATTTCCTTGGTTTTATGGTTCACAAGAAAGGGATTAAGATCAACCAGAACAAAACCAAAGCCATAATGGAGACGAAAGAACCTACGTCAAAAAGGGAGTTGTAATCTCTGCTAGGGAAGATTAACTTCCTCAGAAGGTTCATTTCGAATCTGAGTGGAAGAACCCAAGCTTTCTCTCCGTTGCTTCGTCTAAAGCAAGGCCAAGCCTTCGAATGGAACGAAGCCCATAAGGAGGCATTTGACAGGATAAAAAGATACCTCTCTCAGCCTCCTATCTTGTCTCCACCTTCATGGGGGAAGCCCATGAGATTGTACATATCTGCCTCTGAAGTTAGTATAGGTAGTATGTTAGCATAAGAAGATAACAATGGTATCGAAAGAGCCATATACTATTTAAGTAGAGTATTGAATGATGCAGAGACCAGATATAGCAATTTAGAAAAGCTATATCTTTGTTTGTATTTCTCTTGTATGAAACTCAAGTATTATATAAAGCATGTTGATGTTTATGTTTCGTCTCATTTCGATGTCATTAAACACATGCTTTCAAAACCAATAATGCATAGCAGAGTTGGTAAATGGGCTTTAGCCTTAACAGAATATTCTTTGACTTTCATGCCTTTAAAAGCTGTGAAAGGCCAAGTGATTTCTGATTTCATTGTGGACCATTCATTGGTTGAGCAGACTGTCATGAGTTACGTCGAAATGCAACCATGGAAATTATACTTTGATGGTTCAACCCACAGGAATGGAAGTGGTGTTGGAGTCCTTCTAATTTCTCCTGAAGGAATTCCAACAAAATTCAAGTATAAATTAGATGGTCCTCGTTGCTCGAACAACGAAGCTGAGTATGAAGCGCTCATTGTTGGACTTGAAGCTTTGTTGGAATTGGGGGCAACTAGAGTCGAAATTAAAGGAGACTCAGAATTAGTGGTCAAGCAAATAACAAAGGAGTATAAATGCATAAAGGAAAACTTGATGATATACTTCATCATATTCAACAGGCTACTTAGGAAATTTGAATACATGGATATTCAACACATACCAAGAATAGAGAACCAAGAAGAAAATGACTTAGCACAGTTGGCTTCGGGTTATAAAGTTTCTACCAGGAACTTTGAGGATTTAGTTGGATTAAGGGGTAGAGTTATGGCTACTAGATTCACACCATCAGATCTAGAAAGTATGAAATTGGGATATGCTGAGAAACAGGGATTTGAAATATTAGCCATAAACACTTTATCAGATGCAGATTGGAGAAGTCCATTGGTGAGTTATTTAACAAACCCAACTCTGAATGTTGATAGGAAGACAAAATACAGAGCATTATCATATCTCCTCATGGGGAACGAATTGTTCAAAAAGACCCAAGAGGGCGTATTATTGAAATGCCTAGGAGAAAGTGAGGCATACTTAGCATTGTCAGAAGTCTACAATGGGGCATGTGGGGCACATCAAGCAGGTCATAAAATGAAATGGCTGTTATTTCGATATGGCATGTATTGGCCTAGCATGCTCAAAGATTGTATAGACTTTGCTAAAGGATGTGAGGAATGTCAGAAACATGAAGGGATTCAACATGCCCCTGCAAGTGAGTTGCATTCAATCATCAAACCATGGCCATTTAGAGGATGGGCATTGGATTTAATAGGAGAAATAAATCCTGCTTCGTCTAAAGGACAGAAATATATCTTGGTAGGAATAGATTATTTTACCAAGTGGATCGAAGCTATACCATTAATAGTTGCTGATCAGGAGGCTATTATTGAATTTATACAGAAGCACATTATCTATAGGTTCGGATTGCCAGAGAGCATAACCACAGACCAAGGCTCTGTGTTTACTGGTAGAAAGATGTAAGAATTTGCCCGAGAAATGGGGTTTAGATTACTAACATCAACACCATATTATGCTCAAGCAAATGGTCAAGTCGAAGCAGCCAATAAAGTGATAATAGGGTTAATCAAGAAACATATTGGTAAAAAGCCAAGAAACTGGCACAAAACTTTGGACCAAATACTATGGGCCTGTAGAACATCTCCTAAGGAAGCTATTAACACTACGCCTTTCCAACTCACATTTGGTCATGATGCAGTGTTGCCAGTAGAAATTCATCTACAATCAGTTCAAATTCAAAGACAAAATTAAATCCCAGCTGCATTATATTGGGAAATGATGATGAATGAATTAGTTGAGTTGGACGAAGTTAGATTACATGCATTGGAAATCTTAATGAGACAAAAAGAAAGAGTGGCCAGGACATATAAAAAAAGGGTGAAGAGAAAAGCATTCATTATTAATGACTTAGTATGGAAAGTCATATTGCCCATGGACAAGAAAAATAAAACATTAGGTAAATGGTCACCTCATTGGGAAGGGCCTTTTCGAATACTAAAGGTATTCTCAAACAATGCATATGAAATCGAAGAATTGACGGATGATAAACGTATCCTAAAGGTTAATGGGAAATATTTAAAGAAATATAAGCCACGCTTACAGGAGATTCGAATAGTAACAACGTAACCAAAATATTATAAAAATGCCAAAATGGCAATATGGGATGCCAAAATGGCGTTGTTCGAATATTACATATAAAAAACCAAATTGTAATCAAATGAACACTGGAATTTAGAAATAAGAATTATTCTTTAATTTGTTGAAGGTGCTTCGGAAAGATTCAAGTCTCTGTTGGGCAAAACGTTTGGCTCCCTCCAAGGTTGCCACTTCTCCCTTGAGTTGTTCTGCAGTTTCCATTTCTGCAAGCCCCTGGTTGAGAAGCTCTTCGAATTGGTTACCAGCAGTATTGGTTTCATAGGCTATTTGTTGTTCTTTAGCCTCTTTAACCTTCTGTTGAAGTTCCTGAATTTGCCTTTCCCAGAGAAGGATGGACTCAGCTCGAGCCTCATAATCAGTTTTTGCTTGCTTTAGATGCATAGCTTGATCCTCAGCTTCTTGAGAGAGTTTCGAAGCTTGTTCATAAGCAGCATCTATTGCAGTGCGTTTTTCTTGAACCTTTCTGGCAGCAAATTCATCTTGGAGAAGGTACCCAGTCACGTTGTCCAGCAAAGTTTGAAGATCGAACAAGATAGTACTAACTGGCAAGGAGTAGGTAGCAAGGTTGACTTTTGTAAGCAACTCCTTCATAGTGTAGCAAGCAGTGCTATCCTGTTTGAGCACTTCGAATATATCCACATTAAGAATTGTTCTCCTGATCCTGTTAAGAAGTACAATTCTTTCATTTGTGGGCAGCGTATGGCTAGTCGAACTTGTGCCAGCCCTAGCAGGTGGAATATCCCTTTGAGCCAGCTTCGCCTTCATATACCCAATAGGGTCATTTCGTCTCAGGAGTGCAAGCTCCTCTTCAGTCATTCGAGAAAAAGACGGTTGAGGGAGTTCCACACACAGGGGAGTCACGTCCATTTCGACTTCCATGGGTTTATTGGTTGTGTCACCATCCCCTTCATTCGTTTCGTGCTCATTATATTCTTCATCGTCATCCAAATCCACCACTTCGATGTCTTCTTTTTTGCTGCTATTTGCATTGGACTCTGTCCCAGCAGTCGAACCATCGTTGGCATCCTCCTCCTCAGACTCTTCTTCTACAGATTCTTCGTTTCTTTGGCCAGAATCAGCTTTCTCTCCTTCAGCATGAGTGTCCTTTGGGTCCTCTTGAAGGGTTTCAAGAGGGGACTTTTGAAGAGAAGTTCTTTGCAAAGCCTCTGCAGATTCATGAAGTGTTGTTTCATTTGTCTCTTTTAAAGGAGGAGAAGTACTTTGATCATCTTGCTGCTCAGAAGCCCCAGCCAGAACCGCCATATTGGAGGAACCTTTGTTCTGTACAAGGTTTCTGGAGTCTCCTTGAGGAGAGGAGTTGAGCGGAGCAGCAGCTTTTGATGGTGAGATCGAAGTGGTAAAAGCTGGATTTAAGATATTCTGCAAGGAGCGAAAGAATATTAAAAGCATGCCCCAAGGTAATAAATAATTATTTTGTCAAAGGTTTAAGGTTCAATTTACCTGTGGACTCTCAGAAGAGAGGTTGCTAGCTATGCGTTCCAACATTACGTTGGAGGTCGAAGATGGAATTTTGGATTTAGGTGAGAGAGCAGCATCCCTGGAATCGAGTCCAGAGACACTAGTTGGTACAGTACTTTTTGAAATATCCTTCTTCTGCTTCTTCTTCGAAGCAGCTGGTAAGCTTCCTCCAGCCTTGGGGTCTTCCCCAGTGGTGTTTGATTTTCGCTTCTTTGGAGTGGTATGCGGAAGTTTGTTGGTCTGAAAAGAGTTAAACAAAGAGTTAGATACAAATCATGAAGCATTAGTGTATTCGAAACATCAAGGTTAAGTGATTACCTGTGGAGTTGGGACACTGGTTATTATTGGTATTGTTGTTGTTGTTGTTGCAGCAATGGTTGTTGTTTCGAATGGATTCACATTGTCAATAGTTTCGATAGAGGCTTGAGAGGCGCTCCCTTCTTTTGACTTTGAAGCGGAAGTCTTTATCCTGATGGCTGAAAATCGAAACAATTAAGGCAAAAGTTAAAGATATGGAAAATGAAAACGTTTGGGATTTTCCCAAGCATTCGCACCTGTGCCTTGATCAGATTTAATTGACATGGTAGAAAGGTCATAGCGAAGATGTCCTGGGAAATCGTGGAGCCAGTGTCGAGCCCATGTCACAGTCTCAGATGGCTTTGGTTTCTTTTGAAGATATTTGAATATTTCTTTGCAAGTGAACCACCAAGGGTATGGAGGAAACCAAGCCAGAGCCAGTTCTGAGGTAGGTAATCTAGGAAATTTAGGTGGATGCATTTCGAATGCCAACCCATACCTATCCTCAGGTGACAACCCTGAAGAAAGTTTTAACTTAGAAACTCTTTCTTTGAATTTTTCCTTCAGGGTCTCAGCCGCTTGATGCACAGTGGATTCCAAGCGTGTGGGATCATAAGTAGTTTCAAAATAGTTTTAAAAAGCTTTAATCTCTTTGGCATGATTGAACATACCTTTCTTTCCTGGTACCTGCACATCGAATGCATCAGTTAGTTTCTGCTGAATAGTAAGAGTATCGAACATATAAGTCTGATAAAACTTTGTCCACCATTCCAGAAACCCCTTTGCTGTAAGGTGTGTAGTTTCGAAAGTTATTAGTTCAAACTGGGCGAAGCCTTGGTATTGTTCCTGCTATAGTTTGGCTTCTCGTGCCTTGAAGGTTCGCCCAGAGGTGATGGCACTTTCCGTTTGAAATAGGGGTTCGGGAATTAGTTGGCACAAGCCAAACTGTCTCGAAACAAAGTTGGGCTGATAAGCGAAAAGGAAAATCTGATTCTTGGCAGGAGTTATTCTTGAAGAGATTAGTCTGGGTAGCAAAAAGGCTCTCCATACATCTTGGATCTCTTTGCTCTTGACAACTTCTGAGAGAGCCATGGTAAACCATGAAGGTCCATGAGCCCTTGAAGCAAACGGTGCCATGGTCTCTTCGAACTTATGCCTCTTGGAGAATATCATGATATATTTTGAGAATAGGACTTTGAAGTCATCCTTATCATCATTTCGGGTTAGTCTTCGCAGCCTAGTGCCTTCGATTATTCTATCCGTTATTTCAGGGTCTTGTTCAGCAATGGTGTTGGCAGTTGACAATGAAGGTTCGAACATGGCATTTAGCCATAACTGAAGTAGCCAGAAAGGGCCAGCTAGCAGGATATTCTTGGAGGTGTGAGATTTTAGACTCGAAACAGCTGACCTCAGGCTTTCATAGAGATCAACTAATAACAGTTCGCTTAAGCACACCCTCCGATTCTCATGCAAATCTCTAGCTAGAGGAATAAACCTACTGGCTACCTGTAGGGATCTGCTGCAAAAGATATACCTTGACATCCATAAGGTAAGGAAGGCAATGTGTTCTACATCTGACACACTGTCTCCTTCAGTATGATAGTGGCTGATAAACTTTGAAAAGCTTGCTAGTTTGACTTCAAAGTCGATAATACTCGAATGCTCTTCGTTGTCAGGGATATATGTTTCTCCTATTGGTGATAGCCAGTAATGGCCGCTATGTCAAAGAAGGTAGGGGTAATCATTCCACCAGGGAGATGGAAAGTATTATAAGTACTGTCCCAGAAATATAGGGACGCGAATAACAATGGGTGGCTATAAGTAAACCCTGGCTTCGACAACTTAATCAGGTTGTAGATACCTAATTCTTCCCATTGCTGGGATTTCTTAGCTTCTACCTTATTGAACCAGTTATGATAGGCAGTGTCGGAGGTGGGGCAAGATCGAAACGGTTTGAAGTTGCTCTTTACATAGTCTAATACAAAAGGGTCCTTAGGAGGAACAATTGGATTTTCCACGGTGTGTGAACCAGAGGACTCTATTGCCTTAGGGGCGTCCATTTTATTAAACAGGGGTTTGAAATTATAGCAAACTGGGAAAAAATTTCTGGTGTCTTTTAAAATTTCAAAAACTGTAAGAGGGCCCATTAAAGCTAACCTCTTGCCAGCAGCGGTGGTAGGAATAAGTACCTGGGATGCATAAAGCATTTCTTTCTCTTTTGAGATCATCTAGGGAACAAGAACAGATTGACCTTGGTAGGTGACAACCTTACTTTCCATTGTGTTTCCTGCGGTCTTTCCTTTCTTTTTGGAAACCTTTTTTAGTTGAGATGAAGTTGAAGAAGACATTGTTGGAAGAATGTTGAAAGCTTAGGGTTTCGGTGAGAAAAGAAGGAGAAAAGATTCAGAATGTGGGAAGAAAAAGGAAAAAGACTAAGTTGATGGGTTTTTATAATGTGGAAGTTTAAGCATCCACTGAGTAAGGTTGTGATACGTGGTAATCATGGGTTGGTTTGATGAAGAGGTGGCGTAAAGTTAACATTGGTAATAGGCGTGATTAAAGATAATCATTGTTTTGTAACTGCACCATACTGTGAAATGGTTCAAGGCGGTTAAGGAATCTAAAAAGCATTATGATTGACGTGACTGGAGTCATATGCAATAAATGTTACGATGATTCGAAGTTCGCATCAAAATCTTGTGTATATGTTTAAAATAAGTATTTCTCAAAGGAATCGAAATACATATTTTAAAGGGGCATTTTGTTGGCTGAAGATTTTGATGATATTATTAGAAGCAAAGTAAATGGGACGTTTCGATTGAAATGAAACAAAACGTCATGTTTCGAAATAGCAGAAGAAGTGTTTAGAATGAGCATATCAAAGCTTGGAGCTTCGAGTAACAGTTATGAGAATATATCCAAAGGAGTCTCGAAATGATAACAAGGATGTGTCTAAGAAATGCGTTCGAAGCAAAGAAGTGCCAAAACATTTGAAATTCAAATGTTAGCGGGATGTTCGAAATTTGAAATATATGCGCTGGAGCATTCGAAGACGCGTGGAAGCAAGAGAGAGGCATTGCTCTGCATGTTTTGAACGTGGCAGAATCTTATAGCAAGACCGTTATGGTCGAAGTAGTATAAATAGAAGTCTTAGCGTTAGGATTTCGTGTGTCATATCTATTGTACTAAAAACTCAGTAAACATTCAAATTACCACATGGCTAGGGAAACGAATGCAAGAGCAATGTATGTATGATAACACCACATGTTTATGATTTAATGAAAACTCTTTACCATTTCCAGTACTTTCCTTTACCTCTATGTCAATACCATTTACAAGTTTTTGCATCTAAAGTCTTTTTATTCGAAATCTTTTCACTGATGCCTTACATTTGAATGCTTTCTTTCCATTTCAAATACTTTACATTTCAGAAACTGTTATACATTTCATGCCTTTATCTTCAAGTTTTTATCCTTTGAACACCTTTTCCACTTAAAGCCATTTTACAGTTTTCTTGCATTAAACGCTTTCTTCATATTTCAAATCTTTTTACATTAACTGTTTTTTACGTTTCGAAGTCATTTACTTGTCTTTTATGTAATTTTTATATGTCTTTACAATTGACCTTTATTCATGCAATTTAGTTTCGCACACATTTATTTTGATTACACCTTTAGATCCTTAATAGAGAAATCGAAATAAGTTAAACACCTACACAACCTTCTAAATACCAGCTATGAATACCAGTTCGATCATGAGAGTTACCCTAATGACCAACACGTCCTAGGATCAATCTAGTCGATCCTGCGAGTTACCAGAGAAATTGAATAACAGTCAGTAAGTTTATTCGATAGTTTGGAGGACTAGCGGTTGTTTACCAGAAATCACTGTAAACACCAGGGCACGTCCGTGAGCGATTGTTTGTAGATTCGATACCTGTATCCAGCCAGGGCACGTCTGTAAGCAACCTTTTGAAGTTCCATATTCGATTCTTGTACCTAGCCAGGGCAAATCTGTGAACGATTGTTTGTAGATTCGATACCTGTATCTAGCCAGGGCATATCTACATGAAGAGTCTGAAGATCAACACCTGCAACAGGCCAGGAAATTATATTTCTTTCTCAAGTATGCAAGTTCTCGCTAAGGAATCTCTTACGCGATCGACACACCCGGATGGCATCTTTAAGCCCATCTCTACAACTATCCATTACAGTTCCAAATGGCATCTATAAGCCCATTCCCGACAAGGTTCTGTCACATCCCCAGATGGCATCTATAAGCCCATCCTTCCTATCCATCATATCTCCAAATGGTATCTGTAAGCCCATTCCCTACATCACATTGCTGATACTCCACTATGTGAGTGCAAATTTATGGGCACTTTAGTGTTCAATCATCTTCCACCTTTGGATCACGAAAGGCACACAAGACAATCTACATCCTCAGGTATAAGAAGATTGAACAGGGGCAACTGTTGTACCCCAAATTTTGCCCTCCCATATCCTTCAAAGTTTGTCAAGAATCATCTTCAAATGGTTCAAGACTTCTCAAGGGTTGCACAGTTCAAACCACCTCCTAAGCCAGTCAAAACTAGGGTTTTGGTTCCTTCAAAGAATTTGAGGTTTTCTATGGTCCAATCAAGTCTTATATGCCTATAAACATTTCCAAGCATCTACATGTCAAGTCTTAAGGCTCACAGGGTCAAATTGCACAGTCAAAAGCTTCATTTGGTTCATAATAAACTGCAGGGGTAAAATGGTCATTTGGCAGTCAAAAGTCAAAATTTTTGGTCAACATCTTATTTTGAGCTCACAATCATCATTTGATCAAGTCTTGATCATGATTCCATAAGGATAACTCAAAAATCATCAAGATGCCAAAAGTTGCTATTTTTGGATAGTTGAAAAGTCAACTGTAACTTGACCAAGGCATAACCTTTTCATGTTTCATCAGAAAAATCCCATCCAATGCTCATTTTGAAGGGGATGACATTTCCTACAACTCATCTTCACATTCCAAGTCCAATAAATTCTCTCACAAAAAGTTATCAATTTCTACATTATAGGTCAAATTCAAAAGTCAACAAAAAGACACTTTAAGTCAAAGACCATAACTTGAGATTGGTAAATCAAAATGACATGGGACCAAAGACATTGGTTAGAGGACTTCAAGACCTTTCCAAAATGTCAGAGAACATGTTCATAGGATCAAAATTGAGCAATATATGCATTGGAGAAGTTGGGAAATGTTTGGGAATTTGCAAAAGTCAACTTTGCCCGAAACACCCCATTTTTGCTAATGGGCCTCAAATTTCTTCTTGAAACCTTATCCAAGGCTTATGCACGACCCATTGATATTAAATTGAATTATTTTCTTATTTTTATTTAATTAATTGGATTTTTAATTGATTATTAATTCATTTAATTCATTTAAATGTAGGAAAATATCAAGATATGTTTTTCTCAATCTTTTGTGAAGCAAATAAACTCAGGGCAAGCTGGCAATTTCGTGTACACATCAAGGGGACAAAAATCACCCAATTTGGAAAGGTTTTCAATCAAAAAAGAGGCAAAAATATTTGATTGGCAATCAAATATTGAAACCATAATGCAATGGATCTTTGGGCCAGAAGTTAACCTAATTCCCTTCCCATATATGCAAGTAACCTAACCCTATTCATAAACATGTGAGATTGCTGCAAGAAACACCATAACCAATTCCAAAAAATATCAAAGAAACTCAAAAATGTTTTCTCACTCCCAGGCCAATTCAAGGGCTTTTGTGGATTCAAAGACATTGCTGGGAGTTTCCTGAACGATTTGCAATCGAAATCAAGCCTTAACACTCAAAGAATCGCCCATAACAGTCATACGGTTTGATATTTTTATTCAAAATCGTAACATCCAATTCATGAGCATTTAACGTAATTTTTTGTTTGTTTTGTGTTGTTAGCAATCATATGAAGCTTTTGGCATAAGTCAATTGGATTAAGATGTCTTAAATTAGAAGTTGCCATGAACACGTTCTAGGGTTTCCAAGCTCTGAATTTGGGGGTTTGCTCTATAGGAAAAATTGGACCTTCTTACGCATATGGTTGAATTCGTCAAGGCCAGATGAATCAAACCCAACCCTCGCGCCCTATTTATATAGCTTGCATATCTAGTCGCTATTTTTGGTCATGCTAAGTTGTGGGGGTTAAAAACCCCCGCTATTTGATTTTATTTACTGGCAAAAAGGAAGAAGATGACGGACATGTTTACACATGGTTGGGCAGTTCAAATAGCGCGCGCGATTTTTCTCTTTCCAGCATAATTGTTATGTTTTAAATATTATATTTATTGCATATCATAATAACAAACGCAACGCAATGGCCTAGTGGAAGATGATGTGTCTGGTAATCATTGGGACCTGGGTTCGATTCCCAGGTCCCCCAAACTTTTGTTCATATTTTTTCTAATGTACTCTCATGCAGCGCTTTAGGAGGTGTCCATCATGCACCTTGCTCATCCAGATGCCAAGTGTCTTCAAGCACAAATCCAGTGGTCAGAATTGGATGATCATGGTATGCTCAGGTCAATGCACGTACAGATAATCCCTAGAAGTCAAACGTGGCCTGATTCTTAATGGGCTCAGATTGCTAATTCACCTCCAATGGGTCCATCAACCCCCCTGGTTCTTTCACAATTTTCCTTTTATTTTCTTTTTACTAATTTTTATTAACTCTTATTAATTATTATTATTAATTCATAAATTAATTATTTTTCATATTAAATTCAGAAACTTAAAATATTGTTTATTTTTATTATTTATTATTTATTATTTTCATTATTAATAATTATTATTTTGTAAATAAATACTAACCAAATTGACTTAGTTTTAATTAGGTAATTTTGACTATTTTTATAATAAATAAAACCAATTTAGAATTAGGGTTTTTCTTTTGACTTTCAATTTATTTTATTTTATTTTTATTAAAACATAAAAAACACAAAAAATATTTTTTCTTTTAATTAAATAATTAGCTAGAATTAGGTTTAATATTAATTAAATGCAAAGGACAAAACTCATGTTTCCTCAAAAGGGTCAAAACCCTAATACGTTCCCGATTCAATTCCTTTCGTGCTTTAATTCTCCTTTTGATTATGTTGATGTAACTGTTTCCAAGGATGTAATAGTTAATTAGGCTTTTACCGCTTTATTTAATTTCTCGCAATTTATATTTTCCAAAACGGGTTATGTTTTTGGCGATGTATAGACCCGCGCCTTGTAATAGCGTAGATTCAACTTTCCGCAATTTATTTTCCGCACTCTTAACTGTTAAAAATGCATGAAAGACTTGTATGAAAAATAAAATTAATCTGTAGCTCACAAATAACATGTACAAGATAACATAACTGAAAATTGACACATTTGCACATGTCACTCCTAGGGTACGCCTCACTCGGTTGCCTCGGAAAACAATGGTCATGTCCCTCGAACGTAGGGATACCTTAGCAAAAGACCCTCAATCTAAAAGTTATCATAAAGATCATGGTCCCTTACTGTCCCTCGAGTTGCCTACGAGAAATGATCTAGTCCCTCGAGTTGCCTTCGAATATATGATGACGGTCCCTTCGAAATGCTAAGGTATCTTTACATGTTACCTTCGATGACCATAATGTCCCGATAATCGAATTGACCCGACAAACTCCAACGACATTGCTACCTACTTCTCAATAGTGGGATAGTACTGTCTAAATGGACTCTTACACAGTTTAATTCCTTAGGGTAGGTATATTTCTCCTTGGTACTTGCTCTTTTCAAACCAAAACAAAAATACTTTTCGCACCTACACTTTCAAAAAGTTTTCAAACAAATACTTCATACACTCTTGAGGACTGATACAAGAGTTACTTAGAAGTTTTCAAAACTAAACTTTTTCAAAACCCACAAACACTTGAAAAGCAAACAATTTTTGAAAACATAGTGAGAAAGTACCTAAGAGCCCATGGATAACCATGGATAGAAAGGGTGCTAACACCTTCCCTTTCTATAAATCTACCTCCCGAACCGAGAAACATTCTCGAAAAGGAATTTTGTTGTGCTTTTGTCCTTTCCTTGTTGGAGAACATAAAAGACGGTGGCGACTCTTACTTACCGCGACATTTCGCGAAACCAGCTTTAAAAATAGTCAGTTCTATTTCCACTAATCACAACTACGCTATTACAACATTTTATGGGAAGGGGGTATACAAATTATGAATGGGGATTGAAATAATATAAACCTAATTAATCTATTACAACTAAATCGAATTTGTACAAATATTTGAATAAATAATATACAATATAAATTAAATATGCAAAGATATGTATATGCAAGAAAAAGATTTTTGTTTTGTTTTTTTTATGTGAAAAAGAGTTTTGAACTAAACCTAATAATTTAAGAAAAGGAAATTATTTCATGGAAATTGATTAACCCTAACTCTAATTTGTTAAAAGAAAATCAAGTTCTTTAAGTATTATTTTTTTGTATTTTTGTCTTGAAAATAATAAGTGGTATTTATGAAGTATTTTGGTCTTTTTATATATTAAAATCAATATTTACAAGTGTGAGAAAAATAATAAATATTTAAACTAATTTTAAACTAATTTACAAGTTTATATATATAAAAAAATATATGATATGTAATAAAAATATTTTCTATGAGAAAAATAAATAAAATGAACAAAAATATAAATTTAGCATTTTTATATTTTTTATGATTTTTTATATTAAGGAAAATATATTTAATAAAATGAAAATGAAAATAAAATAAAATGATAAAAATATATGGGCCAGGGGTGCTGCAAGAAAACAGGGGTAGGTGGTTAGAAGAAAAAAACAAGGCCCATATGTTAAAGCCCACGCTGCCAAACAAACAAAAAAAAGCTAGAAAAATATGAAAAATGAAAAAGGAAGCGCCAAGGTTCGAACCCATGACCTATGGTATTTACGCGCGCTGCCTTGCCACTGGGGTGGCTGTACATCCGTTAGTTCAAATGAAACTAAAAATACATAACACAAAACGCTTCCTTGCCCTGTACTTCATCTTCTTCCTCTAGCCAGCCGAACCACCTGTATCTCTCTCATTTCTCCATGAAAATGAAAACTCCAAACATGAAAATGATAGTACTTTTTCCCACGATTTCAACCATGTAACTCATGTAAACTAAAAGTTAAAGATCAAAGGTAATTTTACTGGCCCTAATTTCAAACTTAATTTTTACAGAAATTTCAAATCTAAAATTCTCTATACACAATGAATATAAATGAAATCTATGAACATGGTTGGCTTTAGTACAAGGATATCTACATTTTATTTTCACAAATCGAGACCAAAGGATGCCTATATTAAGAGATAGAAGTTAATGTTTTTCCCTCTTTCAGTTGAGATTGTGAATGGAGTTTGAGTGAGTTTTGAGAAGGCCTGAGGATCTGTTTAGCTTGCCAGGACCTCCCTGAGTGTGTTCCAATCCTTACTTTGCCTTGAAGGTTCCTGAATCTCCCTACTCAAGTCAACCTGCAAGCTTGAAATGCAAAAATGGCAGATGGAGAAGGAGGAGTTACAGTGAAGGGATGATGGTCTGGAACACATAGATATGATGTAGTTTAAGTGTTTCGGTGATTAGAATTTGAAACGCACGAGTGGTTTTTGAGATTGCTATGCAAGATGCAAAACTGTAAGTTATGGCAGGTTTTCAGTGGTAGAGAGTTTGAGAGACATTCTGAGCTTTAGAAATCGTGTTCTAAGTCACAATATGTTTGTGTATAAGTATAGAAAAGGTTAGACCTCAAGCTTCCTCCAGATTTCTGAGTTATAGACTTTTTTCTCTATTGCTTGCTTTTGAAGAAAAGTGAGGAGACAACTCTCTATGTTCTTGTACAAGTCTAGTCTGAGTTGGTAGAAGTCTTAGACACATTGCTTTTGGTTTATAGGGTTTTTGTGTGCAGAAAGAACATGTGCAAAGCTCAAGGAGTTGACAAATGCAAAATTGTGCTTTACTAAAATGGAAATGGCAACTTTATGCCATTTATGGAATTAAAGCTTAGAAAAAGGCTCTCATGCTTGGATTAAAGCTTTATCAACTGTGTAAGCATTTAATTATAGAGTGAGAAACAAGTTTGAGACCTGCAAATCAAAGATTATGCAGCCTAGGTTTGGATTTGAATTATGGTTCATCATGAAATGGCTTGAAATCAAAGTGAGAAATTGTCAACTTCATCTCTTCGATTCTCCCTACTCACGAATGATCTCAAGGAGTTCTTGGACATTTTTGAAAGCTTGAAATGTGCTCTATAACTCATCTTCGAATTTCTTTCCAATATTCCTCTTGGAACTAGGTGAAAAGTTTCCATGAAGTTGGGTAAAAAACCTGCCTAAATTAGGGCAAAATTTCACTAAGTTATTTTAGTTCATGAGAATGTACTCACAAAATTATATCTTGAGATCCAAACATCTTTAGGAGAAATTGTGTGAATCAAAGTTGTAGATTTCATGGAGATCTACAACTTTCATGTTGGGAACTTTCTTTGAATCATCTTGTATCATGGTGAGAATTCGGCTTAAAGTTGGGAAAAAATAAGAAATTTCAAATTTCAAAATCTTCAATCTTTGATTTCTTAATGAACAAGTTTCACATTTTGACAAGTTTTAATGAATTGTGATCCTTGGTAATTGATTTTGACCAAAAAGTCAAAGTTTGACTTTTCAGTATATTGTGGACTTTTGATCAATTGACTGAAAAATTCATCTGTCAATCCAATGGATTTGCAATGTTTTAAACCATGTCATTAGGTCAAGATTATGCAATTGAACTCTTGAAATCATGCTTCAAACCAATTGGTCTTTTGCTAGGTCAAAAATCAGAAATTGCCCTTTCTTAGTCAAAACCCTAATTTTGACCATTTTGCCCTTTTTATGATTTGATCAAATTTCTTAAGGAATTGTGATCCAATCTTGATCAAATGATACATATGAGTCTAAAATGTTGATGTGGATAAAAAAATTATGAAGTTTAACTGTAAATTGGCCATGGTTGACTTTTGACCTAATACAGTTGATTTTTAGGTCAACTGTCCAATTGATTGATCAAAAATGTGATTCAAAGCTTGAAACTTGGCATGAATAATCTTGGGGGTCTATATTGATACTTGAAAGTCATATGAAGCACTGATAGTCCAAAAATCCTCGTGCAATCCCAAACCCTAATTTTGGGTTATCAGTGCAAGATGAGATGTCTTGAGCTGGTCAAACCCTAATCCAGTCTTGAGTCAAAGAGATCTTGTGAGAAAAATATTAATAAATGAGAGGGAAAATTTTGGGGTACAACACTACGCATAAAAGACCCGCTAGGTTGATAGTCCTAGGCAAAATAAGGGCATCCCGACAAACCAAAAGGGTTCGGGAAAAAATTAGGGATATATATATATATATATATATATATATATATATATATATATATATATATATATATATATATATATATATATATATATATAAGATTGTACATCCGACAAGTCGAAAACCTGAAACAGTGGCTTGGGAAAAAAAGGATATCCTGGTGGACTGAAAACCCAAAAGGACGGTTATGATACGGTGGCAGAACCGACTGTTTAATACTGGTTTGCATTTTGCATTTTGTGTTTGCAAAATGTCGCGGTAAGCAAGAGTTGCCACCGACTTTTATTTCACCCAATCATGGAAAAGGAAAAAAGAACAGAAAAAACCTATTTTCGAGATATTTTGAGTACCAGGGGTAGATTATAGAAATGGAAGGTGTTAGCACCCTTTCTATCTGTAGTTATCTATGGGCTCTTAGGTACTTACTCATTTTGAAATTGCTTGTGTGTGTGCTTGCTTTGAAAATGTTTTACTTCGTGATAACCCTTGTATCAGTCCTCAAGGATGTGACAAAGTTGTTTTGAAAACTATTTTTGAAAGGTGTATGTGTGAAAAGTTTTTATTGAGCAAGTACCTACTAACATCTACCTACTCGAAAAAAGATTGTTTTTGTTCTATTTCCTTTAGACAACACTATCCCTACTATTAAGGAATAGGTAGTACCGTCGTTGGAGTTTGTAAGGGACGCTCGAAAGGGACGAGTACAATCATTAAAGCAATAGTTAGAAAACTTTAGTAATAACCCTAGAGTCTTAAGATCTTTTCGAGGCAACGTTTCTGAGGCAACATTTTCGAGGCAACATTTTCGAGGCAACATTCGAATGGGACAATTTGATCTCTTTAGAGTGGAGGGCCACCAATAAAATCTCCCATGCTTAATGATTGTTTACCGAAGGCAACCGAAGTGAGGTAAACCCTGGGAGTGAACATGTGCGAGTGATTTGTTTTAGTTATTTTAATCTTTGCACATTAGGGTTTTCTAACTATTTTAATTTTTCATGCATTCTTTCCATACAATCTTATTAGCCATACATCTAGGCAGTTTATAATTTGCTGAAAGTAAAAGCGGAAATAAACCTAGCTATTACATGGCTTTGACATTTACATAATTCCCTTGACGGGAAATAAAAGTACGGAATTTATAACCCTAATTAAAACTATTACAACCTTGAAACAGTTACAAAATAATGGCAAAAATAATAACAAGCGTGCAACAAATTAAATGCGAGAGAAATTAGGGTTTTGACCCTTGACTAAATCTAATTGCAATCAATTAAAGAAACAATCATTTTTTGTCGTTTTTTGTTATTTAAAAAAACAAGGAATAATAAAAAAAAAACCTAATAAACTAATTAACTTAAGTTAATAAAAATAATTAAATCCCCTATTTTTTGTGTTTTTGTTTGAAGAAAAGAAAATAATTAAATCAAGAATTTAAACCTAGTTTTCTAATTGATTTTAAATACATAAGCAAGTTAAAGATTCCCTAAATTAAATTAAGCTAATTAATTAAAAATTAAATTTGATAATTAAAACTAATTCTAAATTTGTGAATTCTTGATTTTGGGATTTTTATAAAAAATTGATTTTTAAAAAGAAATAAATAAATTGCAAAGAATAAAGAAAAATAATAAAATAAAAAAGATTTAGAAATGGGCCTGTGTTGAATAGCAATGCTGGGGGTGTTAATTTGAAAATCTTTGGCCCATTAAGCTCCCAAGCCCAGTCAGCGCTGAATCTGGTGTAGTGTTGACTTTGTGGTGCACCATGGGTCTTCAAAGGAGAAGCATGAGATCTGTCCAGCTGGGCATCCGGTGAATGGGTGTAGATGGTTCATGATAGGCGTGTGATGATGAATTGCATGTGATTGGCCTGAAATTATTAAGAAAATATCAAAATGCACACGCCTGGGATCGAACCTAGGACTTGTGCATCAAAGGCATGCTTCCTAACCATTTGCGCTGGACTTGTTAGTTGAATATATAATAAACAAATAAAATCAAAATACAAGTCAAGCCTCCTGCCAAAAAAACGTGTGAAATTTGAATGGGGAAACCACGCCTTGCCACGCATCATCTTCTTCCTTGGACCGTGGCTTTAGATGAAACACTTTTACCTACGGACGTTTGTTCGTAGCTATAACCCTGTTTCACTCAAAAATTGCACACAAGCAAGATAAATGAAATTGGTGACCATGAATCAACTGGGCTCGAAGCCCTGATCATCATGGTACCCAATATGAGAGCCAATTGTTCCTGCATTGAAAACCCCTAAAACAAACTCGTAAACCCTAGCAATGGCGTTACGTAATTCTTGTGCAGAAACTCAAATCAAAGCATTCAAAAACATTGCAAGCATGACAATAAACATGGATATGTGATTAAAATAAATTTATGATGCATTAATAAATGGATTCAAACTTTGAAAATAATGCAAACCGTGATATCTCTAGGGGCGATTCCTGGATGCATTGAGGCTAGCAAATGATGCTATTAGCTTTCTGAGATGTCCAGGGATGGATGAGGAGCCTTGGAATGGTTTGAACTGGCCTGTATACAAAGATAGGTCTCACACTTTTCTTGCAAAAATTTGAGTTCTCTCTTGCCGTTTCACGCCTCCAATCCTTCTCCTCTTGATCTGGAATTCTTATGCCCTTATAGTAGACTGAATTAGGTCAACAAATTTGTATCAAATCTTTGAGAATTATGAAAAATGGATTTGATTTGCTTCATGTATGATTTCTTTCCAAAACTTGCTTAAATCAATCTTTTCCAACCCTAATGAACCTTGCACGAATTGGCTGGCATGCTAGCTGTACATGGACTCAAAATGTGCACAAAAATCTCAAGATTTTATTTGTTTACATTATTTTACCATTTAATTTGATTTATTTTGATTTAAATGAATAAAAAATAAAAATAAAGGATAAAAGTAATAAAATAATAGGTGGAAAAGCTCAGGGGTCACGGGTCCTATTATAAACATGTTTCAAGCAAAAAAACATGGGCCCCTTTGGAAAAAATGCAAGATTGATTAATGTTGACTTTTGACAATTTTCCAAAAATTGCCAACTTTGACAATGCACAACTCTCTTAATTTTGACCCTAGGAGGGTCTTATTGGACTTTTTATAAATATTAGGATGTCCCCTAACCAACCCTTTTGGTCTCATCTCAATTGGATCTTCCATGTTCATGTATGAAGCTTTGACCCAAAAGGTGTTTTTGTTGACTTTTTAAAATGACCTATAATGTCAAAATTCATATCTTTTGATGAGTACATATTTTGAACTTGTAAGCTGAAGATGAATTTTAGGGAATTACATCCTCTTCAAAATGAGCTTTGGATGGAAATTTTATGATAAAGTATGAAGGAGTTATGTTTTGTCAAAGTTGGTTTGACTTTTCCTACAAAACCCTAATTTAGCAACTTTTGGGTTTTGATGAATTTGGAGTATTCCTTGAAGAAGAATGATCAGCCCTTGATCAAATGATGGATAACACTTAAAAATGATGATATTGACCAAAAATCTTGAGGTTTGACTATATGTGGGCCACAGTTGACTTTTGACCTAATACAGTCGATTCTCAAGCATCTGAGCAGTTGACTAGGCAAACTTTTTATGCAACGCCTGAAACTTGACCTGGATGATCTTGGGAACATATTAGGACATTGGAAGGAATTTGGGACCTTTGTGGTTCACCTATCTTTATGAAGAATGAAACCCTAATTTGAGATACATTGCCTTAGGAGAGAGCTTGTCTGGTCAACTCTTGGGCAAGCTTGAGCAAATTGGGGACCTCACTTGACATTTGTTGAATAAAATGAGGGGGAAAATTTTGGGGTACAACAGCTGCCCCTGTTCAATCTTCTTAAACCTGAGGATGTAGATTGGCTGCTCTGCCTTTCGTGATCTGAAGGTGGAAGATGATTGAACACTAGAGTGCCCAGAAATTTGCACTCGCATGAAGTGGCACTTGATTTATGATATCGGGAATGGGCTTATAAATTCCATTTGGAAGTTGCTAGGGAATCCTCGGAGATGGACTTAAACATGCCATCCAAAATGTGACGGAGAATTGTTTGAGATGGGCTTAAGGATGTCATCTAGAGAATGTGGATTTCCTGAGATATTCCTTTGATAAGACTCCCTGTTGCAGTTGTCGATGAGGAATATGCTGAAGAACATTGGTATCTATCTTGAGAAAAAGAGTTTTAGGAACTTCAGTTGTCCGTTACTCTACTAGGGAAATGCGAAACCAATCGTGTTTGATTAGGTCCCAGCCTTACAGTGTTTTGGAATGATGTCTGGAGATAAGAGAGGAGGAACCTGGATAGTAAGGTTATGAGAAGGAACCTGGATAGTAGGGTTGCTTCGATATAAAAGCCTGGATAATAGGACTGTGAGAAGGAACCTGGATTGTAGGATTACTTTGATGTGAAAGCCTGGATAGTAGGGCTGTGAGAAGGAACCTAGATAGTAGGGTTACTTCAATGTGAAAGCCTGGGTAGTAGGGTTGTGAGAAGGAACCTGGATAGTAGGGTTACTTCGATATGAAAGTCTAGATAGTAGGACTGTAAGAAGGAACCTGGATAGTATGGTTACTTCGATATGAAAGCCTGGATAGTAGGGTTGTGAGAAGGAACCTGGATAGTAGGGTTACTTCGATGTAAGAGCCTGGATACTAGGGTTGTGAGAAGGAACCTGGATAGTAGGGTTACTTCGATATGAAAGCCTGGATAGTAGGAATGTGAGAAGGAACCTGGATAGTAGGGTTACTTCGATATGAAAGCCTGGATAGTAGGGTTGTGGGAAGGAACCTGGATAGTAGGGTTACTTCGATGTGAAAGCCTGAATAGTAGGGTTGTGAGAAGGAACCTGGATAGTAGGGTTACTTCGATATGAAAGCCTGGATAGTAGGGCTGTGAGAAGGAACCTGGATAGTAGGGTTACTTTGATATAAAAGCCTGGATAGTAGGGCTGTGAGAAGAAACCTGGATATTAGGGTTACTTCAATATGAAAGCCTGGATGGTAGGGCTGTGAGAAGGAACCTGGATAGTAGGGTTACTTCGATATGAAAGTCTTGATAGTAGGGCTGTGAGAAGGAACCTGGATAGTAGGGTTACTTCGATATGAAAGCCTGGATGGTAGGGCTGTGAGTAGGAACCTAGTTAGTAGGATTACTTCGATATGAAAGCCTGGATAGTAGGGATGTGAGAAGGAACCTGGATAGTAGGGTTACTTCGATATGAAAGCCTGGATAGTAGGGCTGTGAGAAGGAACCTAGATAGTAGGGTTACTTTGATATGAAAGCCTAGATGGTAGGGCTGTGAGAAGGAACCTGGATAGTAGGGTTACTTTGATATAAAAGCCTAGATTGTAGGGTTGTGAGAAGGAACCTGGATAGTGGGGTTACTTCGAAGTGATAATGTAGATTAGTTGACCTGTTTGATTTCAGGAACTAAGTTTCCATTAGTCATATGATCTCCCTAACTGCTGAATTTGTTGAAGCTAATCCTCTTTTCCTGAAGAGATATCAGGGTTAGTTATATGTGATGCATGAAATGCAGGGTGAGATGATCTTCTCAAAATAAATGAGATTATGCTATATATGTCGTGTATGTGTATGTCACGATGTGTGTTTATGAAATGCTATCAGGGTATGCTCGCGCTTGGGAAAATAAATTCCTGATTATTGCTGGAGAGTTATAAATATTCTGTCAGGAAGAGATGTCGGAGAATAACTCTGCGGGGACCAGACTTTGGGGGAAGAGATACTTTGTTGGTAGACCTACCGATCTGGAAAAACAAATTTAGATGGGGATGAAATTAAGTTGTTGGAGGTGATGAGCTATGTTGGAGATTAAGCTTTTGTATACATAGAAATAAACTCCGCTCGGAGGATGAATTTTAGTGACTAGCCCGCAATTATGAACCTTGGTTGGGGATAGTTACATCATGTTTCGGGGAAACCGACATTAATGCCTTTGGGTACCTTTACTCTGTGGGGAGTGTATGTACAAATAATCACGTCCCAAAGCTGACTCTATCCCGATACCTGCTAGGCAAAGGAACCATTGGGTTTGGTACTTCTTATTTTCCTTGTTTCTGGAATTACGAGTAATTGTCTTTGTTTCTTATGTAAATGTTTATGAGCAGCAATCATTTTCAAAAGCATATATCAAAAATAAATCATTGGACGTTCTTGCAAAATAAAACAGAAAAAGAAAAAAAACATGAAATTTCTTGTGAAAATGACTTGTATTGATTTTTGAAGTTGGCCTGTAATAGGCGTTTTTGTACAAAGAGGCTGACGTCCTAGTAAGAGAATGCCGCCGAAAGATAGAAATTGCAATTTGTATAAAAGAAAGAAAAACAGCTACGTGAAACAATCCCATTGGGTTCTAACTCTGCTATTGCCTTTATATCTTCAGGCATCTCATCACTTTACTGCTTGGTCGAAGGTGGATTGGATTGATTGGCGTCGTCTGAGCTTGATAGTCGATACTGAAGTCTGGTTGCAAGATGATCCAATGAGACATAGTGTTATGCTTCAATCCCTAACTTTTTCCTGGACCTCCCTTTCGGGTTTTCAGTCCACTGGGATACCCTTTTTTGCCCAAGTCGCCCTTTCGGGTTTTTGACTTGCCGGGTGTACATATTTTTCATTTTCATCCCTTAATTTTGCCCGAACCCTTTTGGTTCGCCGGGAAGCCCTTATTTTTTCCTAGGACAGTCGACCTAGCGGGTCTTTGATTATGCATAGTATCTTTTCACTATGCCTGCATTGACGGGGTGAGGAAGGTCGTCACCATCCATGTTGGTTAGAATCATATTTCCTCCAGAGAAAATGTTCTTAACCACAAATGGCCCTTCGTACGTGGGATTCCATTTGCCCATAGGATCACCTTGCGGCAGTATGATGCGTTTGATCCCTAGATCCCCAACTTGATATTCCTGGCGTCTGACTTTCTTGTTAAAAGCCTTGATCATTTGCTTTTGATACGTCTGACCATGGCAGATAGAAGTAAGTCTCTTTTCATCGATTAGATTTAACTGATCAAGCCGGGTTTGGATCCAGTCATCTTAGTTTAAACCCCCATCCTTCATGATTCTGAGAGAAGGTATTTGGACTTCTATGGGTAGGACTGCCTCCATGCCATATACCAGATAGTAGGGTGTTGCCCCTGTCGACGTCTGTGCTGAGGTACGGTACCCATGAAGAGCGAACGGTAACATCTCATGTGAGTCTTTATATGTCACCGTCATCTTCTGTACAATCTTCTTGATGTTCTTGTTAGCTGCTTCAACAACGCCATTCATCTTCGGCCAGTAGGGAAAAGAGTTATGATGTTGTATCTTAAACTGTTTGCAGAGCTCAGTGATTATTGTGTTGTTGAGATTTGTACCATTATCAGTAATAATCCTCTCTGGTACACCATATCGACAGATCAGATTGTGTCGGATAAACCACACCACGAAATTCTTGGTCACAGTAGAAAAAGAGGATGCCTCAACCCACTTTGTAAAGTAATCAATGGCTACTAAGATGAAACGATGCCTGTTGGACGTAGTAGGTCTGATCTCGCTTATGTCGATGCCCCACATCGCAAAGGGCCAAGGAGCTGTCAGGAAGTTCAGAGGAACCGGAGGTACATGCACCTTACCAGCGTAGACTTGGCACTTATGACACGTTCGAGAGTGCTGATAATAATCGGCTTCCATGGTGGACCAGTAATATCCTGCCCGTAGGATCTTTTTAGCCATGGTATGTCCACTAGAATGGGTTCCGAATGTGCCTTCATGTAGATCCATCATGATCCTCTCTGCTTCGTTATTGTCTACACACCGTAGTAGTATGGAGTCATGATTACGTTTATAGAGGATCCCATTACTAAGAAAGAAATTTGCAGCAAACCTTCTCAGAAACTTATTATCGTTGATAGATGCCCCTTCGGGATACTCCTGAACCTCGAGATACCTTTTGACTTCATGAAAACAGGGTTTGTCTACCACTTCTTCGGTATCGACCTCACAATAGTGTGCTGGTTCATCCAACCTCTCAATGGTAATTTGGGGAGCTTCATTGTCCCACCTAACTTTGAACATAGAAGACATGGTATCTAGCGCATCCGCCAACTGTTTCTCTTCTCGTGGGACGTGTTCAAAGGTTACCTCCTCAAAGTGTGGGAGCAATGTCAGTACATACTCTCTGTAAGGAATGAGATTCGGGTGCTTTATATCCCACTCGCCTTTGATCTGACTTATCACTAGAGCGGAATCCCCGAATACACTTAAGAACTTAATCCTCAGGTCAATAGCAGCTCGAATACCCATAATACATGCTTCATACTCAGCCATGTTTTTGGTGCTGTTGAAACATAATCGGGCAGTGAATAGAGTATGACAACCCTCTGGAGATATGATTACAGTGCCAATTCTGTTACTTAGTGTTAAGGCTCCATCAAAATACATAGACCATCGGGATCCTTCCTCAGGTCCTTCATTTGGTCCGGGTTCTTCGTAGTCAGTCACCAACATGATATTCTCATCCGGGAACTCAAAATTCATGGACTTGTAATCATCCATGGCCTGATGAGCCAAATGATCAGCCAATATGCTCCCCTTGATTGCCTTTTGGGTTGTATATTGTATGTCGTACTCGGTTAAGATCATTTGCTACCTCGATATCCTTCCGGAGAGAGCGGGCTTCTCGAAAATGTACTTGATCGGATCCATCTTTGATATCAACAAAGTAGTATGAGTAAGCATATATTGTCTCAATCGGGGAGCAGCCCATGCCAAAGCGCAACAATTTTTCTCGAGCAATGAGTATCGGGTCTCACAGTCGGTAAACTTTTTTCTAATGTAATAAATGGCATGCTCTTTTCGACCGGACTCGTCATGCTGCCCCAACACACACCCCATTGAATTGTCTAGCACTGTCAAGTATAATATCAAAGGTATTTCTTCAACTGGAGGCATCAGAATTGGTGGTTCTTAAAGGTATTCCTTGATTCTTTCGAAAGCGGTCTGGCATTCATCATTCCACTTTACCACTTGATCTTTCTTCAGCAGTTTAAAGATTGGCTCACAAGTAGCAGTCAGATGTGAAATGAACCTGGCGATGTAATCCAGACGTCCCATGAAACCTCTAACTTCCTTCTCCGTGTGGGGAACCGGCATATCTTGTATGGCTTTTACCTTCGCAGGGTCTACTTGAATACCCTTATCACTGACGACAAAACCCAGAAGCTTACCAGATCTTACCCCAAAAGTACACTTGTTTGGATTCAACCTCAGCTTGTATGTCTTCAATCTGTCGAACAACTTTTGGAGATGATCAAGGTGCTCCTCCTCAGTTTGAGACCTGGCTATCATGTCATCAACATAAACTTCGATCTCATGGTGAATCATATCGTGAAACAATGCGACCATGGCGCGCTGATAGGTTGCCCCAGCATTTTTCAACCCAAAAGGAATCACCTTGTAGCAGAAAGTGCCCCACTGTGTAACGATGGTTATCTTCTCCATGTCTTCAGGAGCCATCTTGATCTGATTGTAGCAAGAGAAACCATCCATGAAGGAGAAGATTTTATGCTGCGCGGTGTTGTCGACCAGAACATCAATGTGAGGAAGTGGGAAGTCATCCTTGGGGCTTGCCCTGTTCAGATCTCTGTAATCAACACACATCCGTACCTTATCGTCTTTCTTAGGTACCGGAACAACGTTAGCAACCCACTATGTATATGAAGTGACAGCTAAGAATCCCGTATCGAATTGTTTCATGACCTCTGCCTTGATCTTTTTTGACATTTCAGGGTGCATACGACGGACCTTCTGTTTAACCGGAGGACAGTCTTCTTTAGTCGGCAGGCGGTGTACCACAATATCAGTGTCTAAACCAGGCATGTCTTTGTAGGACCAGGCAAAGATCTCAACATAATCGTGCAACATCTTTATCAACCTCTGTTTGACGCTAAGCTCCAGATTTGCACCTATTTTAACCTCTTTTTTGTTATCCTCAGTACCTAAGTTCACTGTCTCAAACGACTCTTCATGAGGTTGTATGGCCCTTTCTTCCTGCTGTAGTAGTCTAGCAAGTTCTCCAGGCACTTCACAATCATCCTCACCTTCGTCCTCGGCTTGGTTGATCGGATTTTTGAAGTCATAACTGGAAATAATAGAGCTGTTATTAATGGGATCCAGAGTGGATATGGATCTACATTGTGATACGTAAGTGTGTGTAAGAGAATAGCTGTTTTGATAAAGTGAAAAACAGAAAAGAAAAACAGAGAGTCCAAAATTTGTATGCTAGAAACGTCCAATGCTTTATTAATGATTATGAAATGACAAAATAATAGCCCTCACAAGCAAAGCCAAGGTGCCTCGGGCAAGGTACCAGGCCGTAAAGTTTCACATTGTTTATTACAAATCTTAAAACAAATAAGTCAATTACTGTGGAATAAAAGAAACAGGTATGAAGTCCCTAGCCGTCCAGTTACTCGGTCCACCGTTGGTAGTCGGGTAGATCCAGCTGTCGATGTCTGATTCCTCTTCACTGTCTCCAATGGCGTTAATCCCACGATTGCTGATGCGTATGAGAGGTCCTCCATCCCGAGCGCGTCTAACAACCCTTTGAGCCCCTGTAGTAAAGCACAAACCAAATTTGTCAGTTTTATGAGTGAAATCTTACCCCAATTGGCACATCCACCTTCTTCAACCACAACCCTGGTGTCTTAGAGAGAAGCTATCTTCAAAGGAGGTTTATTGCTAGTAGTTTCAGTCGATGCCAAGATCTGAGGAACCTCTTCAAAATTCTGAAAGGGAGTTTCGATGAATTCCCCGCCCATCTCTACGTAGCGGAAGGAGTTGAGGTGACTCACCATATATTCTTCTTCACCCTGCACTGTGACAATCTTTCCTTTCACCGGATATTTCATCATTTGGTGGAGTGTGGAGGTGACTGCTCTAGCCTCGTGGATCCAAGGACGACCCAGCAAACAAGAATATGACGGCCTGATATCCATCACATAGAAAGTGGACCCAAAGGTCTGAGAATCTACTTTGACAGGGATGTCCACCTCCCCGTGCACCGTTCTCTTCAATCCATCAAAAACCCTTACCACAATGTTACTAGGCTTTAGAGTTAAACCCTCGCAATCCAAACGGTCCAACGCCTTCTTCGGCAGAACAATCAGTGAAGACCCAGTATCTACCAACACATGAGCCATAGTGGTGCCCCTGCATTCAATCGAGACATGCAGAGCATCATTATGCTTTATTCCTTTCGGAGTCAAATCCGCATCCGAGAAACCCAACCCATTATCAGCAGTCAGGCTGGCCACACAATCTTTGAATTGATCAACTGGAGTCTCTTGCAGAACATGCACAATTTTGAGGAAGGCGATCAAAGCCTTCGCAAGGGCCTCGGAGCACAACGGCAAAGACAACATGGATATCTTCGATGGGGTCTGCCCCAACTGCTCGACCACATTGTAGTCGCTCTTCTTAATGATTTTCAGTATCTCCTACATTTCTTGCTTAGAGGATTCCACAATAATTTTTCTAGGTGCCTCCGTCCGGGCAGGCTCACCTATAACTTCCTTTCCGTGGGTCTCAGATGATTCGCCGACAGGGGTAACAACTGTAGTAAGAACGGGAACAGTAGTAGATGTACTAGCAGGAACAACAGATGGGATAATAATAGGCTTGTTGCCAGTCTTAGGGGAAATCTCGGGAGAGAAAAACCTTCCACTTCGGGTAACTTTGCTGGTTCCGACAATGTTACCAATATCAGGATCAACCTCTTCGTCTTTCAAGTCTTGTTTGATGCCATGATAGTACACATCGGAACTATAATGCCACGGGGCAGCTTTATCCGAGACATACGGGACAGGACCAAGAACAATAATTATCAGTGGAGCAATTCTTGGAGCGGATGTAATCCTAACAGGTCTTATCGATGAAACCTTGGAAGGATTGGAGGAAATGGTTATAATGAAAACGTCTTCAACATGAATCATAGTTTTCTCAAACAAAATCTCTTTGCTATCTATCAGGCGTTGAACACATAACTTCAGCAAACGGAAACCAGAAGGTAGAAGCGAACACATGTGGCAACCTTCACCACAACCCGGAAATAAACCGGCCAACAGCAAATTCTTCTTGACAGTCATGAGGGGAGTAGATACTTCATCGACAGAGGTAACAAGCAAATAAGTATTAATAGCATTAACTCCACGGCCGTGCTTAGGCATGGGAGCAGTTATGACATTCAGCTTCTCCGGAGAATCGAAATCTATCTCCTTAGCTTTAATCAAGTCTTGTATTTTGTTTCTCAGAGCCCAACAGTCATTTGTATCATGGCCATGACTCTCAGAATGATAGGCACACTGGGAATTCAGATTATATCAGGGAGATGTAGTATTTGGATTCTTGGGAGCCTCTCTCAAGGTTGTCAGGTTAGATCTCAGTAGATAAGGTAGAACTTCAGCCAATGTCATGTTGATGAGAGTAAACTACGGTTGTGATCTTTCCATCCTTTGTTGATTGTTGCATTGGGGAGAAACTTCTGGTCTAGGTATCATCACGGCACTTACCGTCTGACGATGTTCAACCCTGTTTTGGCCCCTCGGGCTTTAGATGGAACTAGCTTCCTTCTTACCAGCAAAAGGCTTCTTTATTGAACTCGAAGAGGCATCCTTCTGTATTTTGCCGCTTCAAATCCCTGCTTCTACCCTTTCCCCGGTTAGGATCAACTCAATGAATCCAACTGATGAAATGTCGATCAAATGATTGAAAAATGGACCACATAGCATCCCCAGGAACATATCAACCAACTCCCTATCAGACAACGAGGGTTGAACTCTCCCCGCCAAGTCTCTCCATTTTTGCGTGTAATCTTTAAAACATTCACCTGCACCCATGGACATACTCTGGAGTTGAGTACGAGTGGGAGCAAGGTAGGCATTGTACTGATACTGCTTGTAGAAAGCAGCAGCCATATCTTCCCAATTTCGGATATTTGCTCCCTCTAGCTGGTAGAACCACTCAAGTTGAGTCCCTAACAGACTATCTTGAAAGAAGTGAACCCACAGATTTCTATCAGCTGTGTGGGGCTGGATCTTTCTGACATAAAAGCGGAGATGGAGTTTTGGGCAGGACACCCCATCATACTTGGAAAAAACTGGAGCTTTGAACTTCTACGGGATGACTACTCCCGACACCAATCCCAGTTCTTCAAAATCTAGTCCAGGTATCCTCTGAACTTTTATGGCACTCGGATGGTCTTCTAGCTATTTATATCTATCCTCAGCAGGAGGATATTGTTCATCGTTGTAGTCAGTATCATTATCATAGACTGTAGGGTTAGGGTCCTTCTCTCCTTCTTGGTTCTCCTCTTCCTTGGATGAAAAGGTTAGATCAGTTTGATGCTTTAACCGCTCTCCAAACCTTCGGACCATATTCAGAATACCGACAACCTTCTTCTTCTTCTTCTTCTCTTTCAGAATGAGGGCTTTCAGATCCTCCTGCCCTTTTGCCATACTGATGAACATTTGTTGGAATTGGGCGTTCTGTGCTTGAAGGTCCTTGATGCTTTGTTCGGAAGACATTTGTGCTGAAATAAACAGCGAAGAATATGAGAAACCTGTAATGGTACCTATAATGATGTGCTATGGATGGGATGCGAATGCAATGATTTCAAAGACTTCGAGAAACTTAAATTTGCAAACCAAAATAAACAAAAACTTTATTAGCTGAATTTGAAGTTCAAATGCCTTTTAGGCATTACAACTTAAAAAATAAATCTGAAACTATAAAAGACAATAAAATTCCTATGGATGCTTCCTCTTTGTGCCGGGATGGTCATCGAGTCCTCTTTCTTCATGCAACTGCTTTGTGAGCTCTAAAACCTTCCTCTTTTGAGCATGGAACTGATCCTTGTAAGCATCCCGCTCCTCCATCAACTGAATCTAAGACCTCTGTAATTCTCCAAGACTAGTGGGCATATAAGGATAAAGAATTGTGTAAGGAATACCCTCCTCTGTAGTGGGTTCTATAATCACTGGCAAAACAGCCACATAGGGCATAATAAGCTGTTGGGCACGAGCTCGTACCCATTGTAGGTAAGGTTCCATAGGAATGGAAGTCTTTGGTCCCAAAGCCTTGGCGCTAGATCTGTTTACCATGCCCTAGGCTCGTATGAATCTCCGAAGATACTCTTTGACATCATCCTCATAGTTGAATACAATACCCTCGATAAGTAACTCATGGGGACCATCCCTTAGAGCATAACCAAATTGTCGCAGGGATAAACAAGGGTTGTAGGTTATACCCCCTATAATGCCAAGTAGCGAGACATTAGGGTATTCTCCGCAGCAATCAATAATAGCAGTATTTTCCATAGCTCGAGAACACCAGAGAATATTCTTATGGGTAAGCGACATTATCCTTTGCGACCAACCCAAACCTTCTTCATTCTTCAGTGTGGACTTAGGGAGGTGAGAAATAAACCACCTTGACAGGGATGGCATACAACACATAAGAATCCCTCTTCTCTTCATGGTACGAGTATGGAGAGTATGCAAAATATCTCCGAGCAAAGTAGGCACCGGGTTGCGAGAGAGAAAGATCTTGATAGCATTCACGTTTACGAATGAGCCCGGATTTGGGAATAGGACTAACCCATATATTATAAGAGCCAAGGCCTCCTCAAAAGCCTGAAAATCCGCATCATCCCAAAACAACTGGGCTTTGTTTATCAGAAACTTAGCTAGAAAACCCTTGACTTCGCTTCTGGTTTCCCAATTGGATACCACGTCGGCCCGTTTCAGGTGCAAAGATGAGGCAGTGACTTCTGGCTTAGGAGCTTCTTCTAAACCTGTAAAGGGTAACTGCTCAAGAATGGGTATATCCAACAACTGAGAGAACTCTTCCAAGGTAGGTACCAGCTGATAGTCTGGAAAGGTGAAGCAGTGGTGCTTGAGATCAAAGAACTGAAAAAGCACACCCATCATCTTTTCATCAAAGTTTGAAGTAACCAGGTCAAGAAGTCGACCATGTCTCTTGGTGAATGCAGAAGTTTCAGAAACCCTTGATACTATCTCTTTGAGTTGGGAAGGTGTCTTCAAAAAGCTGATTCAGATGGTGTTTCTACGTACAGAAGCCGTGATCTGCAAAACAGGGCAAAGATAAATTCCCTTGGTCTTTGAAATGGTTAGTGCAATAAGAATGGATGCTATGTTGTGATGCATGATGTCATGATAAAACATAGGTATAGCAAACACAGGTATAGCAAGCACAGTCAAATCATACAAAGTCCTTAGGTTTAAGGCTTGCATGAGGTAAAAGGTAGTACCCTCTTGTAGTTTAGTCGGTTTCAAACCTGTCTTAAAAAGTAACTGAGTTCTAGAGGATCTCAATATCACTGATCGTCCTTTATCGGTATTGTCTCAGCTCATGCAATATTTTCTTGGGGCCGAAATATGCCGAAAGTATGATCTCAATGAGTGTAGCATCGAGTATCAACCAGTTCTCAGCTCTACACCGAGGCCGGCTATCTCACTACTTTCTAATGGCACCACGCGACGGCCCCGTACTCTCCCTGATTGACTCAAGGGTTACCGGCACCAACCAAAGTGCCACATCAATGTAGCTACTGCTTCAACCGTGCCGGTATACCCCAGCATAGTTCCCTCACAGTTTATTGCTACTTACCTAAAAGGTGTTCCCCATATTCTGGTATAGGATCTAATAACCCAAATAGTTCCCATAAGTATAAACAAAACAAGACAATCAAGAGGAAACAATTAAATATGACCTAGATCCTAAGGTATACTCCACTTTATAGATTCCCCAGCAGAGTCGCCAGTTCTATGATACGGTGGCAGAACCAACTGTTTAATACTGGTTTGCTTTATGCGTTTTGTGTTTGCAAAATGTCGCGGTAAGCAAGAGTCGCCACCGACTTTTATTTCATCCAATCATGGAAAAGGAAAAAAGAACAAAAAACCTTTTTTCGAGATATTCTGAGTACGGGGGGTAGATTATAGAAAGGGAAGGTGTTAGCACCCTTTCTATCCGTAGTTATCTACGGGCTCTTATGTACTTGCTCATTTTGAAATTTCTTGTGTGTGTGCTTGCTTTGAAAATGTTTTACTTCGTGATAACCCTTGTATCAGTCCTCAAGGATGTGACGAAGTCGTTTTGAAAACTGTTTTTGAAAGGTGTTTGTGTGAAAAGTTTTCATTGAGCAAGTACCTACTAGCATCTATCTACTCGAAAAAAGATTGTTTTTGTTCTATTTCCTTTAGACAACACTATCCCTACTATTAAGGAATAGCTAGCACCGTCGTTGGAGTTTGTAAGTGACGTTCGAAAGGGACGAGTACAATCATTAAAACAATAGTTAGAAAACTTTAGTAATAACCCTAGAGTATTAAGATCTTTTCGAGGCAACGTTTTCGAGGCAACATTTCCGAGGCAACATTTCCGAGGCAACATTTCCAAGGCAACATTCGAATGGGACAATTTGATCTCTTTAGACTGGAGGGCCACCACTAAAATCTCCTATGCTTAATGATTGTTTACCGAAGGCAACCGAAGTGAGGTAAACCCTAGGAGTGAACATGTGCAAGTGATTTGTTTCAGTTATTTTAATCTTTGTACATTAGGGTTTTCTAACTGTTTTAATTTTTCATGCATTCTTGCCATACAATCCTATTAGCCATACATCTAGACAGTTAATAATTTGCTGAAAGTAAAAGCGGAAATAAACCTAGCTATTACATGGCTTTGAAAGTTACATAATTTCCTTAACGGGAAATAAAAGTACGAAATTTAAAACCCTAATTAAAACTATTACAACCTTGAAACAATTACAAAATAATGGCAAAATTAATAACAAGCGCGCGGAAAATTAAATGCGAGAGAATTTAAGGTTTTGACTCTTGACTAAATCTAATTGCAATCGATTAAAGAAACAATCATTTTTTGTCGTTTTTTGTTATTTAAAAAAATAAGGAATAATAAAAAAAAAAAGAACCTAATTAACTAATTAACTTAAGTTAAGAAAAATAATTAAATCCCCTATTTTTTGTGTTTTGTTTGAAGAAAAGAAAATAATTAAATCAGAATTTAAACCTAGTTTTCTAATTGATTTTAAATACAAAAACAAGTTAAAAATTCCCTAAATTAAATTAAGCTAATTAATTAAAAATTAAATTTGATAATTAAAACTAATTCTAAATTTATGAATTCTTGATTTTTGGATTTTTATAAAAAAATTGATTTTAAAAAATAAATAAATAAATTGCAAAGAATAAAGAAAATTAATAAAATAAAAAAGATTTAGAAATGAGCCTGTGTTGAATAACAATGCTGGGGTGTTAATCTGAAAATCTTTGGCCCATTAAGCTCCCAAGCCCAGTCAGCGCTGAATCTGGTGTAGTGTTGACTTTGTGGTGCACCATGGGTTTTCAAAGGAGAAGCATGAGATCTGGCCAGCTGGGCATCCGGTGAATGGGTGTTAATGGTGCATGATAGGCGTAGGATGATGAATTGCATGGGATTGGCCTGAAATTATTAAGAAAATATCAAAATACACACGCCTGGGATCGAACCCAGGACGTGTGCATCAAAGGCATGCTTCCTAACCATCTGCGCTGGACTTGTTAGTTGAATATATATTAAACAAATAAAATCAAAAGACAAATCAAGCCTCATGCCAAAAAAACCGCGCGAAATTTGAATGGACCAACCACGCCTTGCCACGCATCATCTTCTTCCTTGGACCGTGGCTTTAGATGAAACACTTTTACCTAGAGACGTTTGTTCGTAGCTATAACCCCGTTTCACTAAAAAATTATGCAGAAGCAAGATAAATGAAATTGGTGACCATGAATCAACTGGGCTCGAAGCCCTGATCATCATGGTACCCAATATGAGAGCCAATTGTTCCTGCATTGAAAATCCCTAAAACAAATTCGTAAACCCTAGCAATGGCGTTACGCGATTCTTGTGCAGAAACTCAAATCAAAGCATTCAAAAACGTCGCAAGCATGACACTGAACATGGATATGTTATTAAAATAGATTTATGATGCGTAAATCAATGGATTCAAACTTTGAAAATAATGCAAACCGTGATATCTCTAGTGGCGATTCCTAGATGCTTTGAAAATAATGCAAACCGTGATATCTCTAGTGGCGATTCCTTGAAAGAAAGACATAGAAAGTATGATGGATGTACTAAATTCACAAGACTGTCAACGGTCTTAAAGTTGTATAACTTAAAAGCACGCCATGGATGGTCCGATAGGAGCTTCACAGACTTGTTGTCTAAAAGATAGTAAGGGTGGTTTTGTTAAACATCGTCCGGCCAAATATTCTTTTTGTATAAAACAAGATGATTGGGATAAATTTGTAGCCCAACATATGACTGCAAAGTTTCAGGTAATACTTTTATCACTTGGATATGGATCCTTAAATGTTTGATTATTCTTTATATGTTGAATTAGTTTTTATTGTACAATACATAATCAATATTCCTTCTATGATACAGGAAAACAAGAAGCAATTATTTTGCCTAATTAGTGATTGTATCTATGAGTTCAACGCTTTTGGATCATGAAGGTGGTTACTACATGGGATTGTTTTGTTATCCTTTCTTATTTTTTTGGTGTTTTGTTTAGAGAATTTGATTGTATGTTTTTGGATTTGGATTGAAGTACTCATAGATGGGCATCTACAAATTTGGCTATGCAAACGCCCTCTTAATATTCTATATGTTATGATATTTGGAAACAATAGGATTTGGTAATTTAAAATGTTATTTGGTATTTGATGGATCATTATTTATATGCAATGAGTAACTTAAAGCGTTATTTGTGTTGAATTGAATATAGTTATTTTATATTTACACCAAAAAAAATGATTGTGTAAGAAAAAATATTGTACTGTACTTATTAAAAATATTGTACCAAATATGTACCATTTATTAGCACTTTATTTGAAAGTGCTATCAAACATATGTTATATATTAGCGCTTTTTGTTTAGAGTGCTATAAAAAAACAAACAAAAAATATGCAAAATACTGACTTTGATAGCACTTTAATTAAAACGCTATTATAAATTGGTACTTTAATAGCGCTTTAAAAGCGCTATTAAATAAGAAATATTTACAATAGTGGCGCGGTTAATAGCACTTTTAAGCGCTATCAAAAACAAAAAAAAGCGCTATTAAATAGCTTATTTGGCGTAGTGATATAAGCTTTCTATATTGCTGGCCATGAATCTCTCAACTAAGTGATTTCTTACTGAATCTGGATCCTGAACAATTGACGATGTGTTGGCACGAGAGGCAGACACGAAATGGAATCTGTTTGACAATTGATTCCCGCGTATAAATTTTTCATACAAGAACCTTAAATAAAAACATAATAAACATTAGACTATTTTTATTGAAATGTGTAAATAAATTGTTCGACTAATTAAATAATAGATTGATCGCATTACCGGATATATGAGTGTACAACACCGATGCCTAATTTTGTATGCTGAAAAACCAAATATACCTTCCTCCATATCCATTTGACGAATAGAACCATTCATCAAGTCTGATGTTCCCACAAGTGTTTCAAGACACATTAATCGAGGTACAAAAGGTTTTCTTGCCCCGGTTCTTGGAAGATCATTTTTCTTGTTGGGTGCGCTACTAAATTTCTGGCTCACTTGTTGTGACCGTTGAGGAGGTACCTAAAAATCATATAACTTAGGTAAATTATAAAATCATGCAGTGTTTGAATTCAGATCATATAATTAACACTTTAAATGTACCTCTTTTTGTGATGCAATAGACTCGCTGTGCCGCAAAATCTCTTTATCCTTAGATACGGGTTTTGTAGGAGTCTGAAATTAACATGTAATAAAAATGTACGTAATAGTTCAGAATTGAAACTTGAATACTAAAAGTTTCATAATGGTTTTCAACATACCTCATCATCTATGAAAATGAGGTCCGATGGCCATGCAACAAATGATCCTATTACATCTCGTAGCAATGTTGTCTCTGAAATAATGTCAAGTACCGGTAGCAACGCATTCAGATCTAATACAACATTAACCGATACTTTCAGATGTCCATCAGGGAGCAGTCTATGGTGAATTAAATCTCCCAAAGTGTTATGCACTTTTCCCTTGCCAATTAAGCGATAAGCCGGTGACGATAAGTATAGATGACAAGATGAAATGCCCTAAACCAATAATAAATATGTTACTGTTAATGTGTATATATGTCAATTAAAATAAATGTGCTAGTTTAATTTCATAATAACATATATAATCACCCCGGGAAATTTATTTTTACAATTGATACTAGTTTTGTCACTAGTTTCTTTTGCCTCTGAAATGCACTTTTGCGGCATATATATCTCTCTATCCTGTTGCAATTCATGGACTTGCGCCTTTAATTCCTCCAACGTTTGCATCACTTCTTCATTGCTAGGATTTATTTTTCTTGGATGCTTATACAAGGAAGATGAAGTCACACCATGTCCTTTAAACCTCACCCGACCGGGATACTCAGCAACATTTAGTGCACAACTAAGTACGCTCATATTATCCTGGTCCTCATTAGTGGTTACCGATTGAGATAGAGTCTCCTGAAATTCATTTACATATATATCGAAAATTATTAGTGGAGATAAAAAATTAAGTATATACTAATAAACTTTTGATTTACTTAAAGACACAATATTATACTTACACATTCATCATAAATATGTTGAACATCTTCCCTAACAACTCCATCCTTGCCCACACGAGCTTCCTTCCACAAAAAAATGCGTCGGAAGTCATGTTTTGTCATTTTTCGTCTCCTCTAACTACGCATTGACACAAATCATAAGATCATCAATTATAACACATTGAGACAATTAATAAGATTGTAGCATTTATATATACTTACAATTTTTTTATGTAAGCGTGCATATCCCAAACGCCCTTTTCTGTATGGATACGTGGGTGTTGATGTTCTCTTGCGATTTGTGTCACTCACTTTCTTGAATTTCTTATTTTCTATTCGTTTGGATACAAATTCATCCCATTCTTCGAATTCAATGAAGTTGCTATACTTCATTGGGCGATTCGCTTTAACAAGATTTCCTTGCTCATCCTTAAGAAATTTGTTTGTTAAAAAAGTTCTCCACCCTTTGTGTCTTTTTCTGGTCACTTGAAGACAATACTTTTTTCGGTTATCTTCAATGTTAAAATACCTCTACAAAAAAACATACGCATTATAGTGTGTTAGTATAAGTAATTTAAAGACATTACCATGTGATCTTGATTAAGGGAACAAATATTAAGCATACATATAAGACATTCCCAAACCTTACTTAGTTAGCGACTAAAATAACAAAAACATTATACTTTAAAGCTAAATTATATGGTACCTGTATATCAGTCCAAATTTTGTTTTTGTAGGAACCCAAATCTTTATTAGTCCATTTATCAAAGGTGATTGGAACGTGCATACAAGCAAGTGTACCAATGTAGCTTGTCAACTTTGCACTGTTAGGATCGATTAGTTAGTTATCATCATTCCAATGTATATTATATTTTACTCCTTTATCTCTATCAAGAATGATTTTCTCATAATAGTGATGCCTAGTGTAATTTCTTCCTCTGATGTCTTATCTGGAGCATTTGTATCTTGTGAGTTTTCTTGATTACTGGCCATTGACCTGTAATAAAGAAAAAAATAAAAATGAAATGACAAATATAAAAATCCACTAAGGAAATATAAAAAAATGAAATGCTCATCCATCATAGCAGCTCATTCAAATGGTTTTATACTAATTAAGCTAAACAAAAACGTTAACTTCAACTTCGTAACAAACTTCTTAACAACAAGAACAACAACAAGAACAATGTAGAAAACAAGAACAATAACAACAACAATGTAGAAAACAAAAACAATGTACAACAAGAACAATGTTACAACAACAAGAATGATGTACCTGAACTACGGAGGTCTATGGCGGTCAACAACTTCTTCGTTTTCGTCAAGTAACTTCTTCATTTTCGTCAGCAAGAACAATGTTACAACTTTTTCGTTTTCGTCAGAGAAGAAACGGTCGGAGAAGAAATGATTAGGAACGGTTAGAGAAGAATCAGTCGGAGAAGAAATGGTCGCGAAGAAGAAGACAACGATTAGAAATGAATGAATAGGGTTCTGAAAATTTTATATTTTAATTTTATAATTTGACCTAAGACAGCGCTTTTTAAAAGCGCTTTCTATCATATAAGATCTAGCAGCGCTTTCACGAGAAAGCGCTTTCTTAAGTGGGGAAATTTTATATTTTAATTTTATAATTTGACCTAAGCCAGCGCTTTTTAAAAGTGTTTTCTATCATACAAGATCTAGCAGTGCTTTCACGAGAAAGCGCTTTCACGAGAAAGCGCTTTCTTAAGTAGGGCGAATTTAAGGTCTTTAGCAGCGCTTTTTAAAAGCGCTTTCTAAAGGCTGTCTGTAGCAGTGCTTTTTTTAGCGAATTTTTTAAAATACCTACAACAACAGTTTCTCATTAAAGCAATTTCTAAGGTAGGGCATTTTGCAGCACTTTTTAAAAGCGCTTTCTAAAGGCTGTGTATAGTAACACTTTTTTTTAGCCAATTTTTTAAAAGACCTACAACAGTGTTTTCTCATTAAAGCATTGTCTTTTTGGTGATGCCAAAAGTCAATTTTTGCGTAGTGATTGGTGTGATATTAATGTCGTTCTATAGTTTTAGTGACTTTAAGTGTTTGAATCATAAACAAAGTTTTAGGATTAAATTTCATGCACTAAATGGTGATTTGGATAAAAGAGAGGTTGTTGTTTGAAAAGGATTCTTTTGATAAAAGGAATCAATGGTTTCTTTATTTTTCACATAGCAGAGTTAAAACTCGATAGGATCATTTCCACATAGCTATTTTTCTTTATTTTTCTTTGTACCCCTTTTTCAATTTTACGATGATTTCCTCTTACCAGAATTTATGTCTTCTTGTATAAAATTGCTTGCTTATAGGCAAACTTCCTGAATCAACGCAAATATATTTCAAAATTCAAATTTGTTTTTACTTTCTCTATTTTATTTGCAAGAACGTCTAATGATTACGTTAAATGAACATATGCATTTGAATATGATTACTATTTACAAAATATATGCGTGAAAATAGGATTAGCATTTACTAAAGACTCTAAGAGCTGGGATAATGTTCAAGTTATCCACAAATCTCCACAGAGAAATCTCCATGAAACTATCTCTACGGAGCTATCTTCGCAGGCTCATCCACAACATAGATATATTCTCCATCAAGTCTAATATACCCTCAGACAGAAATTTGGACATCTTCCAGCAGGTCACCACCATATTCCTGATGGATAACTGATAACGCGAAAATACATAGCAGGTCACCTCCATTCTTGTGACTAAAAACATAAATGTCATGAAAGGTTATACTATTGTATAAATATCATAAGTCAATATCTAATTTGATGAGTGGTCAAATTAGAATATTGAAGACTAAGAAATAACCCTAAGGTTATTTATAGGGATTATGGTCTCATTTATAGACAATGCAAAACGGCTTATTAGGAATTCTTTCTTCATCCCCGTCAGGAGAGATTCAAGGAGCAATAAAGAATTCTACAAATCAGAAGATCAAATACCAGTAAACCTTCGATGATTCTCAATAATAAATTCAGGTACGCTTCGGCTTTTATTCTCATAATTGTATTCGAGTATGAGTTTAATTATTTTATTTAGAATTATGTTCTTAATTTCTATATTGATAGAAATTATCAAGTTTATAAACATATCTAACAAAATATATATATATATATATATATATATATATATATATATATATATATATATATATATATATATATATATATATATATATATATATATATATATATATATATATATATATATAATATATATATATATATATATATATATATATATATATATATATATATATATATATATATATATATATATATATATATATATATATATATATATATATATAATAGGGAAATCTTGAAAGAAAGACATAGAAAGTATTAAATTAAAATCAAAGCCAACAAGAATAAAAAAAAAGAAAAAAAAAAAAAAAACAACACCACCGAGGCTCAAAACAAAACTACAAGTTATATTTGTTTATAAAAAAATCAAAGTAAAACTAACTACTAATTTAATATTATATAACTTAAAAGGTAATTAAATTACACCATGGTTGTTGCAATTTAACTCAAAAACACTCTATGATGTGATCATTTGTGTTTTTGTCGTCTCTATCCCTTGCCGTGTTTTCCTCATTTGAATTACCTATATATATACTTCAACTATTCAATTCCATTGTCCATTTATCACAAATAAAATCTTGATTATTGTTATTATTTTTTCATTATGGAACATGAAAAAGAAGAGCACTTTGAAGAACCAGTGAGTCCTATGGGACAATACTTCAATAGTACATCTCTATGTTTATATATTATTGCAGTTTTAGAATTTGAAGTTGCCATTGATGATTTGCAAGCTCTTGCTCTTCTTAAAGATGTGTTTCTTCCTATTAGTCCTCGCTTCTCCTCCATCATGGTTAGTTTCTTTCTCTAATTTTCATATAATTAGGCCATTAATCATATCCTATTGTTATTTTCATATACATATGTTGTGCATTCATATCTTATTGTTTGGGAGAGTTTGGGCTTGTAGAAAGCAATGAGCCTAATATACGAGACTTTTTTATTTTTTAAACTATGAAGTTTAATTAACCGAGTACGAGGGGTACTCACATCCCCTTCAATACAACAAACGAGAAAACCAGACGAATATATATAAGACTTAATCCAAAAATATTATAAGTCTTCAACCTCCTATACTAGTCTCTAAAATAAGATTCAACTCTATCTCTTTCATTACGGCAATCATAACCCTAATAAAATTTGTTAGAAAATTTGTGATCATTGAAAACAACATTGAGTCAACGCTTTACAAACCATACGAGAGAAAGACGACATATGATCTCTGTCCAAATTCGAGTTCTCATGAATAAAATTTATTAATTGAAATATATTAACTATTTGAATCGTACTATTTATTTTTAAAAACATTGATTGCATATAATTTAATTATATTAGTAAATCATATCATCATAATATTTATATGACTTCATTTGTTCATCTATATATATATATATATATATATATATATATATATATATATATATATATATATATATATATATATATATATATATATATATATATATGTGTGTGTGTGTCAACAGGTGCAAGAAAAAAGAGAGAAGAAAAGATGGAAGAAAGTTGATGTGAACTTAAAAGACCATATGAAAACACCAATATTCTCCAAAGGAAAATCATTAGAATTCTATGACAAATCTTTTCATGATTATTTATCAACCATAGCAATAGAACCATTACCACAAGAAAAACCATTATGGGAAATTCACATAATAAACTACCCTACAAAAACTTCATTGGGCAATATAATATTCAAACTTCACCATGCACTTGGAGATGGTTATTCTCTAATGGGTGCACTTCTTTCTTGTCTTCAACGTGCTGATAATCCATCTCTTCCTTTATCTTTTCCTTCTCTTAAACCATCAAAATCAAAAGCTTCAAACACAAGTTTTTGGAGAAAAATTTCTTGGACTATGTCATCTGTTTTTAACACCGCATCGGATTTTGGGTGGAGTGTATTGAAGAGTAGCTTTATTGAAGATGATAAAACACCTATTAGATCGGGTGGTGAAGGAGCTGATTTTCAACCGATTTGTATATCAACGATTGAATTCTCCACTGATCACATCAAAGACATCAAATCCAAGCTTGGAGTGGTATGATATTATTTCTTGTTCATAAATCTTAACTGTTATTTGGATACAGTTGTTTGTGTATAAAGTTTGATATTCTAAATGCATAACATAAGTAATTATATGTTTAATCTTAAAAGTAATTATGTTAAAAGTCTAACATTGTTAATGATATACAAATTATAATTAATTGGTATAGTAAAATATTATCAACTTTACTATTTCTACAGTATCCCTTACACCTATATTGTATTTCTTGTTCATAAATATGATAAACACTGACATGAACAATGAACAGTATCGTGAACAGTCACATAAATATTGTTGTGAACAGTATATAAAAAATGATTTTTAATAGTGGAATAAAGTTGGTTAATATATCATAAAAAATTGGTTAAAGAAATGATAAAGTTGTTAAATAAACGATCCGATATTAAAAATAATTTTAAATATTAATAAAGTTGATTAATATAACTTATTTTAAATGTTGTTTAACCCTTTTATATATATATATATATATATATATATATATATATATATATATATATATATATATATATATATATATATATATATATATATATATATATATATATATATATATATATATATATATATATATATATATATATATATATATATATATATATATATATATATATATATATATATATATATATATATATATATATATTAATTTTCAAAAATAAAAAAATTCCAATTTAATAATATTGTAAAAAATAAATAATATTATTAAACATAAAAAAGTTTAAACAAAACTATATAATGAAAATATGAAATATGACAAACAATTATTTAAAATATACAGTTAAGTAGTAAAATATATCGCATTGAACAAGCGATATAACATGGAGGGAGATTGGATTTGATACCCATCTTCTCTAACTTTAGTAGCTTAAACGTCAAAAAGACTAAAATAAACCGTTTTAAATAGTTAAGATATCAATATAAATATTTTTGAAATTAAAGCATTGAAATAAACCTTAACATTAATATAGGAGACTAAAAAAAGTATTTGATACACATTTTTTCTTCCATAAAGGAACTCTCCTTATTCCCTTCAATGACATTCACATTATAAAAGGAAAAATGTTTCATGTGTGCCCCTATTTTGTACGCTTATACGATATTTAGTTAACCACGTAAATAACATGGTTAATTTAATTGATCAGTTGATCGATTCAATTCACATAATAAAATTTGGTTAACTCATATTAATCAATTAATTATAGTTTTAATCATAAATTGAGTTAATTATCTGTTGAACTGAGTTCTCTAATTTTTTTTTTATATATGTTTGACTAAGTATCAAAGCAATATATAAAAATAGGTATTTGAATTTGTTTCAATAAAGAAGTAAGGACATATTCACACTTCATACAGTTACTTCATATGAACCCTAGTAATTATTCATTATTTTCATATATTTATAATTTTTTAGCTTTTTAATGGATGATTATAAAAGCTTGGATTTTAGTAGTGTACTCCTCGAAGATTTTTTATTCAAATTTTGTTATGTGCCAAAAATTTATGTGTTAGGCCAAATTTATCAGAGTTTTGCTTGTCTTTAAATGGACCCCTACAAGTAGACATTATGATTGATTCTCTTGAATTAGTCAAATACCAAAATTTAATAAAAATGAAAAACTTGACAAACATACTTAACTTATTTCCGTTGCATCAATTTTTTTTTTAATTTTAATTGCAGACTATAAATGATGTGGTGACTGGAATTGTGTTCTATGGGACAAGGCTATACATGCAAGAAAAGGATTCAAAATCAAACACTTCAAATTCAACAGCATTGGTATTAATGAATACAAGAAACATTGAAGGTTACCAATCCATAGATGACATGCTCAATACTAAAAAATCAAATGGTCCTTGGGGAAATAGAATATCCTTCTTGCATGTACCAATACCAAAATTAAATGAAACAAGAATTTCAAATCCTCTAGAATTTATTCATGAAACACATAACATAATCAATAGGAAAAAACAATCTTTAGCTTTGGCTCTTACAGGAACACTTTTGGACATTGAAGGAAAATTCAGAGGACTAGAGGTAACTTACATACATACTCTTTTTATAATAAAGTTGTTTAAATAGAACATTAGAAGCCAATTGATAAGATTGTTGAAGTTAGGTGTTGTTGTTTGTATGCAGGCTGTAGCAAAACACTTGAGGAAGACAGTAATAATGTCAAGTACAGTTGTTACAAATTTGGTTGGACCAGTTCAACAAATGTCTTTAGCTAAACATCCTATCAAAGGCTTATACTTCACATTGGCCGGTGGTCCTGAGGTATATATATCACAAATTACTCTTTTATGGTATTGGTATATGTGTAAGTTAGTTATGTATAACAAATTAAATGGAGAATTAATTTTTGTATCGGTTTAGCCGTGATAAATATTTTATAAAATTTTATTTAGTCATAATTTAGTCATGAAAATTTTTAACTCCTATGTGGTAGATCAACTTTCACGTCTTTAATGGCTACATCAATACCTAAATTTTTTGGAGGTAAAGATTTTGTTATCATAGAGTTTAATAGATATGAATCTAATAGAATAAATTTAACATCGACAATGACTACAAAGTATTGTGATCGTCCCTAGTAAGCCATTTTGATAAATATAACAATCGCAATGGTTTTAATCTGTGAACAGATACAAGTCATTGTTTTTCCAAACATTGAAAATTGTTCTCAAAAGATATCTAAAATAATGGTTATCTACAAGGCATTGCCATTTGGTGAAAGAACTGTTCCAAAAGGCTAAAGACAATGCCTTAGTTTGGCACAAACTAAAAACCATTCTCATAGGAAAAGACAACGTTTTTTTTTGTTTTTGCAATGAGTTTCTTTTGTTTTAGTAAGATAAAATTGTTGTATTGGTTGTTTGTATCATTGATTTGTAGACAAATATTATAGTTAGAGACGTTTTAAATTTTCGGAAGTCCTGTATAGAATAGTTACCATTTAAATATGGAAAAACAATTAAGAGACTATTTTATCAGGATTTAATATTATCAAATATTTGAATATGTGCAATAGTTTGTCCTATACGTTTTCAAAGATAACTCAGATTATAGTATCAGTGATTCACACGGAGGAGAGAACATTAACAGTTTTTGTTAATGTTAGTTTAAAATAGTAACTTTTTTTTAATAGAAAATATTAGGAATTAGTCAAATAAATGTTATGGAAAGTTTGAAATCTTATATCCTTATACTATTTAATTTTATGTGTTGTAGAGTCTTGTGATTTCAATAATAAGCTATATGGGAATGCTAAGAGTTACTCTCAAGACAGAAAGAGATTTCATAGACGAACAGAGATTGAAGACATGCATGCAAAGTGCATTTGAGATGATATTCAAAGCAACCATGGAACTTGATTTTGAAACAAATTAAATATTTTTCGGCACCAAATCAAATAGTTTCAAATGTTGTATGTAATTTGGGATCATTGGAATTGCTTATTACGGTTTATTTTAATCTTTATTGTAAGAAAGAATTTATCAAGCCTTGATTGTTTGGTTAATTGTTGTGTGTATTCATTTATGCTTCAAAATTTACTAAAACAAAAAGCTTAGTCATCTCTTATTATTTGTCTATTTTTTGCTTAGTCATCTCTTATTATTTGTCTATTTTGGTTTATCATTAAAGAAAAACTAGACCAGGACTCATGCAATTCGCGGTTATAAATTAATTTTATTTTAAATTTTAAATTTTAATTAGAATTAAAATATTTTTTAACATATATAGTAGTCAACTTATATTATAATGTTCTATTGTAAATTAAAATATATTGTATTTGAGATAATAGTATAAAATTATTCACAAATAAATATATAAGTGATATATGTATATACTTTTAAGTCATCACTTTTTTTCTCCTTATATCTTAGTCTAATTGTCATCACTTTTCTTCTTTTTCTTCCTCTCTCTAAGAGGGGTGATTTAGGATCAATTTTGATCCAAAATCACCCCTCTAATTAAATACGTGATTTTCACATATATTTATTGTTTTTTATTGTATTTTTTTTGTGATTTTGTGGGTCGTTGTTTGTTTTGATTTCCCGTATTTGTACGGTATATTTTGATTTCTTGTCTTTGTGCGGGGTATTTTGTTTTACTGTCTTTGTGCGGTGTTGTTGTTAGTATTTTCAACACAAATATTTATATTATCGTTTTTCTCAGAGATTGATGTGATATTAATGTCGTTCTATAGTTTTAGTGACTTTAAGTGTTTGAATCATAAACAAGGTTTTAGGATTAAATTTCATGCACTAGATGGTGATTTGGATAAAAGAGAGGTTGTTGTTTGAAAATGATTGTTTTGATAAAAGGGCATGTCAAGATTAGCTTTCATCAACCTATTCAAAATATAATCGATTAATCATGCATATGAATTAATCAATGATCAATACATTCACGTATCCTCTTTCTCAGGAATTCTCTACGGAACACAACCCAAGTTACATTCTCACTTGCAACTTCCAACTTCTGACAAGTCTCTAGCCACCAGTCATCAGCCTCGACTGCTAGCATATGAGTACCATAACAAACCTTCTGCGATGGAGTGAAGTCCATCACACAGAAGATTCTCTCAATCTCTTTCAACCACTCCAATGCTCCTTCAGGATCATACTTTCCCTTGAACGTAGGTGGATTCTCTCTCTTGAAAGTCACCAAGCTACGAGATCCAGCATTCCCGTCAACATTCGACTAATTTTCCATCGAATGAGTTATTGCTTCTAAAGCAGCAACAAGTGCAACATCATTCCTTCCATCCATCTCAACTTCTCACTACAACATAAACAACGGTTAGAACTCAAAATAACAATACTTGATTGTTAGACAACTACGACTCGACGACAAGGTCGGACCAACCTCTTACTCTGATACCAACTTTGTAACACCCCAATTCTACCCCAAGGAATTATATAAAATAAATCATAGTTATAAAAATCATTCATGCAAACAAATCGGGACACCACAAATTATTCTATCAAATTCATTGCATTCATCGTGGATATATAACACTTTCAAAAACATCGGATGAACCATCATCATAACATCTTTAATTAAATAACTCAACATCTACGCAGCGGAATTCTTAATAACATCTCTAACAACAATACAACAACTTCAAAACAGCACATATTTAATAATAGTTAACTTAAAGTTCAACAACTGAAAATCAACAATAAAAAATAGCAAGCGTTCATCCCCCCGAGTGTTACATATCAGAGCAATGACACCGATTCGAACTATCAAATGTATACAACCTTCACTCTCGATTACATGCATGTTACCAACATAAGGGCAACATTCACACAGAAGGGGTGAGATATCTAACAATATAATAAAGCACATGATAATTAATATATTAAATTAGATCAATAACATCACCACTTCTCATCTCATAATCAATAATAATTACAACGTATATACACATTCATCAACATCAAAATACACTTCTTTATGCAATCATATAATGCGACTCAATACTATGCAAATGCATGTGGTACCATTGGAGCAGAACTCCCATCTCAAAAATTTGCCAATTAATAGAGGCATCAACAAGGCATAAGCCTTCATCTCAAAATTCGCCAATACAGGTCATCTCAACGAGCATAAGCTCCATCTCAAAAATGCAATGTATGCGACACAACCATGATTGTAATAACAACACCCAAGTTAACAACGTCTCAAATTAACAACATCTCAAAAGCATCTCAAATTTAC